>SNQJ01S0042280.1:7199-22372 GCA_010110895.2 Picea sitchensis | reverse complement strand
AATATTGAGTTTACCAAACACAGATTCAATCATGTTCCAAGCTTCTTCGGGGTCATCAATTCCTTGAAGGTGGTACCTTAAATCAGGAGAGATGGACATTCTGATTAGTCCACATGCTTCGTCATTCCTATTATCCCATTTGGATTTCTTATCATCATCAGTGGGTGTTTTTTCTTTTCCCAGGATAATCCGGTACAAGCCTTTACTTCTTAATAAATCTTTCATATGAGATTTCCATTGGAAGTAGTTGTTGCTGGTAAGCAAGACATTACTTGTAGAATCCATATTAAATATGCAGATAACGTGGATTTAAAAACTGAAACTAATGATCTGGCTGGAAAGATCTCAAAAAGTTATGCGGTTTTAAAAAAAACGGCACTGAAAACGGACTTTCGATGTGAGAGTTATGCCATTTAAAAAAAAAAGCATAAACGGTAACCAAATAACCATGTGATAGTGTAAGTTGCTTTATGAAGTGACCCACTTTTATAAAGAGAAGTGGGGATCATTTTTACAATGGAGTTACCTTATAACAGAAAAGTTGCATGCAAAATAAATAACTCTAAAATAAAATATAAAGCTATTTATAGTGATTCACTTTTATATTTGAAGTGAAATGCACTTTACAATTTTTAGCATGAACTTTTTCAAAAAAAGTAACAAAAGAGAGACTTGAACTCAAGACCTCTTAATTAATAAATAAGTTTTAACCAAATGGTCTAGAAAAACATATTGTAATGTTCAGAAGGAGGATTGTTGTTGTTGTTGAAGATGGCCTTGGAGAGCGTGCTAAAAAAAAACTCTTTGCACACAAGAAAAAAATTTCGTGTCTCGATGACAACAAGGGTTAGATCTCGGTTAGCTTACCCAGAAGATGCACCTTTTCCTATCTGTTTCTGATTTTCTGAGATCACACAGGGCGTGGGGCAAAGAGAATATGCATAGCTAAAAGAGTATCAACTCGGAAATAAAAAATACAAACCGAAATAAAATCAAAATAAAACTTTGCAGAAATTCAAAAAATGCGTATTCATGCTTTATACCTCCGACTCTGACTGTAATGAATGTATCTTGGGCAAAAATAAACCTTTTTGAGTGAAACGAAAAGTGTTCTTGAATGAAATGAGTGTTCTAGACGCAATGGAATAGTCTTCTCAGCCCATAAATGTACGTAAATGACAGAAAGTGGAGATGAGTCAACTCAGCTTCACGATCTCGATCTTCAACAGGAGCGGGTCTTCAAACATGCTCTGATACCATGTTCGAAAACACATTAATTCCAATAGAGGACAAAAACCTTCAGTAACCACTCACATAACCAGATCAAAGATCAACACATTGATGTTTTCACATGGTAAAACCCCTATGGGGAAACATCCACGACCCCATCCAATGCGGCCACTTGGAGCAGTTTATTAATGCAAAGAAAAAGATTACACAGAGATTTTACAAGAGATTTTCTCACAATCGATCATCAACAAATTACCCTCCATGCACTTTAAATAGAGATCATGGACCAATCGGGTGTTAAGACACGGATCAATGGTCGTTAAGATCGAGGAGAGTATGAACCATCGGATCACTCTATGTTGGGAACATATCGTGATCGTCGGATTTCCTAACTACAAATGCATACTAAAGAAACACACTAAGAAACACACTTTTACCTAATGACATATTAGACCAAGTAGATCTTAACTAACTCCTAAGTGTCTAAATATCCTAACATTTTTGTAGAACATTTACTGATAATTAGCTTCATTAATTACTTTATTAATGTTATTTTGAATGAAGAAATAGACAATGACTCAGGCACTCCTACTCAGGACAATGGCGATCTGGAAATGATACTCAACACTAATGAGTCGTACAAACATAAAGGAAAAGGTCTGGGTGAGAAGAGTGCCCAATCCCCAACTGTTACTCCAAAGAGTACAACATCTTGGAGCAATGCTACAATGACCCGCCAAATTAAGAAAGTAACCCATAGTTCTTCAGGCAGAGGAGGAGATAAGAACCCTCCTTCAGGAAAAAATGAAATTTCCCACAAGCTTGCCTTAAGGAAGAAAAGAAAAAACATTGTGCAAGAAGAGGAGGGACCTCGATCCGAAGTGATATTCACAACCTCTCCCTTGAGGATATGGAACTCGATATTGACATCGAATTTTTTTCCCCTAACACTAATCAACTTAAGGACACGACTTACCAGAATCCTATGATCGAAATAATTGAGAGCAAGACCTTCGTTGAAGAAGAGTCTTTTGTATTTCAGAGCGTTGTTTTTGACAATGATTCCAAAAATTTAATTATTGAGAAAATAGATGTAAAGAATAAAAAGGGGAAATCTCATTCAGAGGTTAACCTACGAAACATGCGACCTTCCCAAATTTCCCAAATTCACCGATCAACTGGAGATGCTCTAGACGATTCTATTGGAGGCCTTGAAGAAGAGAACACCAAGATAAAGGAAAGAATCAAAGAATTGGAGGAAAATTTAATGCATCTTCCAGTACTTTCTAGTCCTTTAGCAATAATTGGGCCTACCACACCTGCAACAAAACTAAAAGGATCTGCAAGCCTACTCACATAAGCCAGGGGCTATGTGGAGAAGAACATTAAGAAAAGAATGGAATTATTTACAGAGGCTTGGGAGCTGTCAAATAACATGGTCTCTTTTGGAATGAGGGAACATGCCTTCTATGAATATTTACAGGAAGATTTGAAAAACGAAGAAGGCTTTTTCCTTGACGCGGTCGTACCCTTCAGTTTTAAATTTACCAATATGACAGAGTTGAGAAGAAGAGAGGAGGATCTCCTTTATCCGAACCGGATAAAACAACTAAATGCATGTTGGAAGGAAAAGGTTAAGAACTTGAATATTATTTTCCAAGCATGCAACCAAGCCATAACTAGGAGAGAAGAATTATTCAAAACTCCGACTGAGATAGACCTAGCCGGGAGCACCATTGAGGTCCAAGACCCCAAATTGATTCTCAACTCATTGTTCCTTACCAAGCAAGCCTTTGACGAACAATTTGAAATATTTAAAGGGTTATCATTTGAAAAATTCTATGGCATTCTTGAGTATAGTGAAGATGACGTGGAAAACTGGCTAGTCGACTATTCAATGAAAAATCAAGATATTGAAGAAGCTTTGCAGAATATTTCTATTGATATAAAGGACTTGGAGGGTGATATTTTCAATATAAAAATATGGAATGAATCAATGTGGCACCAATGAGAAGATACATCGAGGAGTGGTTTAAAAAGGTTGTCGACAAACTTACCGATGAAGGGAAAAAGGCAGTTGAGACGGTTCATGTAACCATTGTTGAATGCCATAAAAGGACATGAGCGAGCAAGTGACAAAGAAAGAGATACCATCATAGTAAGTTCATACTGATCACATCTTTGTCTCTTTATCAAGTTCTTCATCCAGTTACTCCACCTCTTTAAATAGAAATGTTTAACCGAAGACTAATAATTTCCTTTTTCTTCTTACCACATCTTGTTTTCCTCCACCACCCACTTTCTTCCTTCTACAAACTTCATTCTTACATATATTTTCTTTATGGTCTGCAGGAGCCTCAATCCTAGTCATTATGACAAACACATTTAAATTTCAAAGAATATGTAATGAACTATATATATTTTTTAGAAATTCCAAGAGAGCTATTTTGGGAACAATCTTGACTGTACATTGTAACTCAGTTTTCTGAATATAAAGTATTTGAGGTTGATCTATCGTTATCTTTACTTGAGTTGCCCATGTATTACTTTTTCAAAGTTCTCTTATGCATGCAGATCATTTTATTTTACTTTTTTATGTGATCAAAAATATTTAGCCCTACTATGATGGATGTGGATTTTTTGTTTATTTGCTTTAAACGTGTGAATGTGTGTGGTTCCTAGTCCACTCTTAGGAACTTCCTTTAAAAAGAAAATAAAAAAATTTCCGTTTTTTATATTTCTACTTTCTTTTGATTACCATGACAGACTTCTATTAAAGTCCCACATTATGAAAATCTTGAATAGAGGTGTACCACCTCTATAAAAACACAGAGGGATTTGTATCCTCATGAGGTTGTCATTTCAGTCCTAACAGATTCAAGCATCAACATTTTTGGCGACCATATTGGGGACATGAAGTGAAAATTCAGAAACTAGCCCAACTTTTGTGAAAGAATATATGACTTTATCCTAGGGTGATCAACCCCATTTAGAAATTGGATTGAATAATCAACGAATCATTTTACACCAATTGTATAATCTGGTAATAAAAATATCCCAGACTCTAGAAGAGTTATAAATTTCCTGACAGATTTTAGTCCAAGAAGAAGAAAGAAAAATCCTCCGAAGACAGAGGAGAGAAGAACGAAAAATATCGAAGAAATCAAAGTCTAGATAGATTAACACAAGAACAAGGTTGAGATTGAAGCTGGACGAATACAAGGGACCCATTACCATAAGTAAAAGTAAGAAAATCTTTGTCCTTAATAGTGAAAAGTATAGCCCTAGAGTCTCCTCAGAAATGGTAGCGAGAAACAAACAACCCCGAGATGAGCATCATGACGAGAGACAAGGAGGTGAAAGAGATGCCACAAGAAACCAAGGAATCCTAGGGTTTGAAATCAGAAGGAGGGTAAGAGATTCCCCTCTTAATTTAATAGGTGAACAACATGAGCTCGATGTTCTCCCTAAGGGAACCTTAAAGGAATTTTCTGGAGATGAAAAATTCGACGCAAATGCATCTGCACTTATTTATTGATGTTTGTGACTTTCACCGAGTTAAATATGATGACGTCATGGTGAGGTTGTTTATGCAAAACTTATCAGAAAGATCTTATGAATGGTATACAATGTTTCCCAGTAGATTCATTCACTCATTTAACGACCTCGAAGCTATGTTCCTAACTATGTTTTCCCCTCCAATTGCTTACCATACCCTCCACACAAACTTCACCCAGATTGGGTTGAGAAAGAACGAAAGGATACAAGATTTTAACCTCAGGTTCAATAAGACCTTGAGTAGGATTTAAGAAGATAAAAGACCAAATGACCCAGTCATTCTCGATTGTTATAAGAATGAAATGCCCCCGAATGTAAAATATGCCATAAGAACATCCCAAATGGATACTTTGGAGGAGGCAATGACTAAGGCCACTGAGATGGAAGAAATTATGATTGAGACAGGTGTCGACCTCGACATTATATTGGGAAGAGTACAAAATCATATGGTGGGATTAAATATTGATAATCAAGGAGCTTCCAGCTCAAGAAAGAATGAAGAATTCAAACCTCGAGTGGCTCAGAATCAGATGGTGGGAGGATGATTTTTTAAAGGAACCATACATGACGTAAAGGTTGATCCTGTGGAGGTGCAGGAAACAATGCAAAGAATTAAAATTTCACATATGAATAGAACCAACAAACAAATGTAGAACGAGATAACCAAACTGAGAAGGGGAGATAATTACATTCCAAACCTAAGAATGTCGATTCTCGAGAAAAGGAGGAACCCTCCTCTTGAAAAAAGAGTGAGGTTTGAGGATACTGATAACCCACAGAGACCAAGGGTTCCCAGAGAGCCTACTTCAGACGCGATTGTTCTTCATGATGTCTATGATGAGAAAATAATCGATCAAGAAAATTATTACTTACCTGATGAAAGCTTTGAAACTGTGCAGATGGACGTATGCGATACGTCCATGTATATATTTGGAGAGGGAGACAACGATCCTAAATCACAAGAAAACGACGCCAAGACAAGAGGGTTTGTAAATATACCAAAGAATAAAGGCGACTCTGACAAGGAAAAACGAAAAGAAAAAGAAAAAGAAAAAGAAAAAACAAATGAAAAAGTGTCAAATGAGAAAGTGACAGATGGAAATGGAACCAAAAGGCAACACATGGCATCTATCTCCACTCAAATGATGTATAATGTCATGGAGGACCTAAGTAAATTGAGGATAACTCCGCCTTTAATGGAAGTGATAAATATTCCTCAACAGAGACATAACATCTTGAAGTTGTTGGATGATCCATCAGAAAGAACTAAAGTTGTCATTACCAGTCCAAAACAAAGCCAGAGCCCATCAACTGCCAAGTTGAGAGATAAAATTCTGCCCTTCTACATTTCAATTGGAAATTATGGTGTTTCCCTACATAACTATTTAGTTGAAACTGGCATGACAAATAATATAATGCCACTTGTGGTCATGGAGGAATTGGGCATGAGTTGCACTAAGTATTATGAAACCGATGAGAGCATATATGCAATTGTTTCTAGAAAAGTGCCAATGTACGGAGAAATCAAGGATTTTTATGCTTCGATTACAAAAACCCCCCATATCATCACATTTTTCAATATTATTTTGGTAGACCTTCCTCCAACATATGGGGTTGTGCTGGGAAGATATTGGATATCCATGATCGGTGGATATATAATGAACAAAGGAAGTTGTATGAAGCTACCAGGCAAGGATGGAGCAATGATTAAAGTACCCTGTGAACCTAGAAAACTCTTCTCCTTCAATAATAAGGACAATGAATTAATGGAAGATTATATAGATGCCAGGATTGGAAACTACGTTATCCTAGACATGGAGCACAAAAAAATCCTAGAGCGAGTTCAAGGCTTGGGAGGCCAAGAGTGTTTGTTTGAAGGCTATTGGAGGATGTCATTCGATGGAGCTTGTTATAAATCTCAAAATGGAGTTGGAACTTTTCTTATGAGTCCAAATAAGACAATGCATGCCCATGCTGTAAAACTGTAGTTTCCATGCTGAAATAACGAGGAAGAATATGAATCTTTGATCCAGGGGATGATCCTCACAAAATAAATGAAAATAGAACATCTCATTGTGACTGGAGTTTCAGAGTTGGTCATCAATCAGGTTACCCAAAGGTACAAAATAAAAAAGGAAAGACTTAATTTGTATTTCAAAAGAGTTAACGAACTGATGGAATCTTTCAGCTCCTTCAACATTGCTTTTATTCCAAGGCACAAGAATCACAAGGCCGATTCACTAGTCTTGGCAGTCTCATTATCAAACCTAGATGATGTCCAAAGAAAAATGTCTTTCCAGGTAGAAAGAGCTTTTCGACCATCTGTGCCCGATGATGTTGAGTACTTACAAGTGTTTGAGAACAATGAACAATTTGAATTTTTTTGTTAAACGATGATGATGAAGAAGACAATAGCTCATATTTCATCCCAAAAGATTGTATACAAGATGAATCTCTGTTTACAAAAGACGATCATGCCAAGAATATCCTTGAAGAAGTTTCAGTTCGAAAGGTGCAAGAAACAAGAAAAGTCAATATTGGAACAGACAAGTCCTCGAAATATGTCAACTTGGGAGTTGATTGCACCACTTAAGAGGTTGATCAATATGTTTCCTTATTCAAAAAAATATTGATGTATTCACTTGGACCTATGATGATTTGAAATCCTATGATAAAATGATATTCCAACATATTATTCCTTTGAGGGATGAAGCGAAACCAACGAAACAAAAAATAAGGATGATGAATCCCAAGTTGAAACCTCTGCTAAAAATCGAGTTGGAGAAGTTTAAGAAAGAAGGGATAATCTATCCCATCAGAAATTCACACTGCCTTTCAAATCCAGTGATCGAAAGGAAAAATACCGGGGAAATCCGGATGTGTGTTGAGTTCAAAGATCTTAACAAAGAAAGCATAAAATATAATTTTTCTTTGCCTAACATGGAGTTTCTTCTACAACAAGTTACTGGATCGGCCTACATGTCCATGTTGGATGGTTTCTCTGGATATAATGAGGTCTTGGTGGCTGAGGAGGATATAGAAAAGGCACCATTTATCACACCATGGGACACATATGCATACGCTAGAATGTCCTGCGATTTGAAGAATGTTGGGGCCACATTCCAAAGGGCCATGGATCATTCATTCAACATGTTGATAGGAACATTTATGGTAGACTATCAAGATGACTTGATGGTGCATTCAAACAAAAGGGAGGACCACATCCATCATTTAAGAAAGGTTTTTGAAAGATGTAGATTATACGATGCTTTTCTGAATCCAAAGAAATGCTTGTTTGTTGTGACTCAAGGAAAGTTGTTGGGCCATATTGTATGTAAGGAAGGGATTTACATATATATAGAAAGAGTTAAAGAAATAAATGAGCACAACCCCCTGACATCCAAGAAGGGAGTCCAATCATTCTTCAGGGAAATAAATTTTGTGCTAAGATTTGTTCCTGATTACGCAAGCATCGTAAAGCCAATCAATCTGTTGTTGAAAAAGGAACAGAGATTCAAGTGGACATCAGATACTCAGGAAGCTTTCAAAAATATCAAAGGAGAAATCCCCATTTATCCTGTCCTCATCAGTCCGTACTTCCGAAGAGACTTTATTATCTATTCATTTTCTACATAGGCATTTGTTGCATCCGTTCTCACTCAGAAAAAATAGCAACGAAGAAGAACTCCCTATTAGTTTTATGAGAAAATCCCTATAAGACTATGAGTTGAGGTATTTAGAACTCGAGAAGCAAGCCTTGGCTCTTGTAAAAGCAGTAGCACACTTTCAGACGTATATATCAAACTCCCATGTTGTAGATTATGTTCCCTCATCACCAATGAATATGCTTCTAAATCAATAGTTGAGAGAAGGAAAATGGGATAATTGGTTAGCAAAAATTCAAGAATATGATATCAAGATTAAAATTTTAAAGGAAATCAAGGGACACGGTTTATGAAAGCTCATCGGGAATGGGGACATGGTCGATGGGATGATTTCAATCTCAGTCGGAGAACCATTATCTAATTCAAAATGATATATAGATATTATATTCTACTTAAGATCCAGGCAATTTCTTGTTACAATGAATCCCAAGGAGTGAAGGACACTCAATATGAAGGCGAACCAATACGTCTTGATTGATGACATACTGTTTAGAAGAAATTTTGATGGTATTCTTTTGAAATGCGTTGATGAAAATCAAGCCCGAGAACTGATCAAAGAATTCTATGAGGGAATATGTGGTGGACACTTTGTACCTACTGCAACCGGCCACAAAATAATCAGAGCATGATTTTACTGGCCATCAATATTCAGAGATTCATATGCCACAAAAAGGAAATGTTTTTCATGCCAACAATTTTTAGGAAAAATGAAGAAATCCATGATGCCTTTGCAACCGATTGTGGTAGAACAACCATTTTCCCAATGGGGACTTGATGTTGTTGGGCCGATTAATCCAAAATATAGCAAGGGGCATGTGTACATTTTATCAAATACCGATTATTTCACGAAATGGCTGGAGGAGGTGGCGCTTAAGAAGGATGATGCTAAAGAACTGATTAAATTCCTCAAAGACAACATTTTGTTGAGATTTGGTGTCCCTGATAAATTTATCACATAAAATGGTTTGATATTCATCGGGTCAAAGTTAATGGAGTTTTGCGGACAATATGGAATCATCATGGGTCAATCATCAAATTATTACCCACAAGGAAATGACCTTGCTGAATCCAAAAACAAAACACTTGTGTAGATACTGAAGAAAATCGTTGATAGCAACTAGAGGAATTGACATCTGAAGCTGATGGAAGCATTATGGGAAAGAAGAACAACCCCGAAGGATAGCACATGGATGTCTCCATATCTATTGGTTTATGGGAAAGAGGCGAAAATGTCGATTAACCTCGTGCTCAATGCATTGATCTCTGTGGTTAATACCGAGGATATAGAAGACAGTTCACCCATATAGAAGAGAATCAATCAGTTGTAGAAGTTGGAAGAGGAATGAAGCAAGGCCCTGAATCGAACTTCTCAGAGGCAGCAGAGCGTCAAGAGATATTTTGATCAAATCGCAACTATGAATAACTTCCAGAAGGGAGAGTTGGTGCTACTTTGGAACAAGGCCAAGGAGAAGTCGTCCATGCATATAAAGTTTGAAACACTCTAGATCAGACCCTATTTCGTCGAAAATATATTTGGATTTAACTCCTATATGCTCCAAGACATGAAAGGAAAAAGGTTAATGCTGCCTGTCAATGGGCAAACTTTGAAAGGTTTCTTCTCTTAATATTTTTTCATTCTCACTGTACATAATTTTATTTTTATTTCAATTTGTATATTATTACTCTGACTCCATAGCCCAATGGGAGAAATCACCTGGTCACGAGAGATTTTGGATTCTTGACAACCCACAGGGGGTTATCATCCCACATTTGGAGCCTTTTGTTGAGATCAATTCCCGCTTCTAAAAAATTTCTCCCCTTTTCTATTTTCCCAAATTATTTTTTCCCTTTCTTTTCCCTTTTCTATACTTACTCGTTTTTTCCTTTTTCCTTTTTCCCCACTACCTTCCCTTTCTAGGTATATACTTAGTCATTGTTTTCAGAACGATGGGTTCCCGGGTTGGTGGAATTGAAGATACTCATCTCCATCCATACCCTCACATCACGAGTCTGATCGACTGCCACGCTATTCTATACTTAGGTGACTTTACGATCGCGGGTTCCCGGGTTGGTGGGGTCGAACTCTCATACCCCATGTTCTATGATATACATTTTTCATCCAAAAGTTCTACGATCTACAATTTGAACCCCAGACTCCCCGAAACTCCAAGTCTCACTCTTCCTATGATGGATCCTCCAAGCATCTTGCTATCCTATACTTAGCCGATTTTGAACCTTCTGCAGTCGCGGGTTCGCGAGTTCCCAGGTTCACAAAAAACTCAAATCCTATTTCTCTCCCGTCCATCCCTGCCACCCTCGATCTCTTCCCAATTCGCATTTAGTATGATTTGAATGCTAACAAATCATCATTCAGGTTCGTAAAGATTGTAATTAATAAGTGAAGGGCTCGAGGAGAACTCCTATTAAAACACATTAAACCAATATTTACAGAGGATTATATTATCCCTCTCAAGCATTCATTTTAAACATTATCTAGAGAAAAGGAACGTTTTCGTCAACTTATGGCAGAAACTTGACAACAATTCTGTGGAGATACATTGAACATTTTTGGGTGTGAGGACCTGAGCTTTAATTAGTCCAGAGCATATTCTTACTACTCATCCCCTTCTACCCAAAAGGAAGTAATATGGACGTCTGGAATTGCATGCGTAGGTTGTGTCCCTGAAGTCTTTGACTATAAGTAGTTGGTCACCTGGTGCACCAAGAGATATATTCCAAGCCAGATGATCATTCATTTACAAGATCATTCCCCTATCTCTTTGTCACCTCAGGTATTCTATAAGTTGTTGAGACTTCCCAAGCCAATGCTTACCTTCAAGGGTGAAGATTGCAGAGAATTATTAAAGAAGCATGACAATGGATTAGACCTCTTGAAATCCTGCAAAACCCAATGGCCATACTCGAGGACATCACGAGATTGCAGGTTAGCTCATTCAAAAATCCTTTCCGAGAAATTGCTTGGCTTTTCAGGAGCCATAACAGGACAAGAAACTACAACCAACATTTATCGCATGTTTCCTTACATTCTATATTTTATGATCAAATAAAAGGCCATCTTCGATTGGGGCTAGTTGATTTCCATTGAAATCTCTTCCCAATTATCTCAATACAAGAAGGAGAAAAAAATATTTATGTCATATTATTTTGTATTCGCGATGGCACATTGTTTTCAGTTCCTGAGATTATTTGTGTGTGAGAAGGTAAACTGCGAATTCAACCTGGTAACCTTCTGGTATCAAACATTATGGAGGCACAAGGCCTCCCAACATTTTTATTTAGTTTTTAATGATTTTGTCTCAGTTTTTAAAGGCTTTATGTTTGGAATGGAAACTCCTTGGATGTCTGACAAGGAAAGTAAGTTCCTGGATAAGAAGGGGACACTAGAACAAATGGAGAATTACATTGTCATAAGGATTTTTGGTTCCAAGGAAAATCCTTCCTTCCTTCCATGCCACATATCTGACAAAATGTTTGTTACTGAAATAGCAAGGCAGTACAACTACTGGTTGCATTTTTTCCATGAAAAGAGAAAAAAACAATTCATACCTTTTCCTTGGAAAGTTGGGGACTTCATATTCAGAAATATGAACAATATTGATGAATTTGTAGGCCATTTTTATAGCCTGAATCTAAGATATCCTGAAATGCTAAAAGGGTTCGAACCTAGCGGAATTTTCGTAGAACATCTACTGGAAATTGGCTTTAACAATTCTTTTATTAATGCTATTCTGAATGAAAAAAAAGACAATGATTCATGCATTCTTGCTCATGACATTGGTGACCTGGAAACGATACTCAACACCAATGAGTTGTACAAACATAAATGAAAAGGTCCCGGTGAGAAGAGTTCCCAATACCAACTGTAAATCCAAAGAGTAAAACATCTCGGAGTAATGCTCCAACAACCCACCAAATTAAGAAAGTAACCCACATTTCTTCAGGTGGAGGAGGAGATAAGAACCCTCCTTCGGGAAAAAATGAAAACTCCCACAAGCTTCCCTTGAGGAAGAAAAGAAAAAAAATTGTGCAAGAAGAGAAGTGACCTCGAGTTGAAAGAAATATCCGTGACCTCTCCCTAGAGGATATGGAACTCGAGATTGACATAGAAAAAATGTTCCCCAACATTGATTAGCCTAAGGACATGGCTCACCAAAATCCTCTGATGGAAATAATTGAGAGTGATACCTTCAAAGAAGAAGAGTATTTTGTATTTTAGAGCGTTGGTTTTGACAATGAGTCCAAAAATTTAATTATTGAGAAAAAAGATGTAAAGAATAAAAAGGGGAAATCTTGTTCAGAGCGACCTTTTCAAATTTCCCAAATTTCCCAAATTCACCAAGCAACTGGAGATGCTCTAGACGATTCTATTGGAGGCCTTGAAGCAAATAATTCCATGTTAAAGGAAAGAATCAAAGAATTGGAGGAAGATTTAATGCCTCTTCCAGTACTTGCTAGTCCTTTAGAAATAATTGGGCCTACCACACCTGCAACAAAACTAAAAGGATCTGCAAGCCTGCTCACATCAGCGAGGGGATATGTGGAGAAGAACATTAAGAAAAGAATGGAATTAATTACAAAGTATTGGGAGATGTCAAATAACATGGTCTCTTTTGGAACGAGGGAACATGCCTTCCATGAATATTTACAGGCAGATTTGAAAAATGAAGAAGGTTTTTACCTTAACATGTTCGTACCCTTTGGTTTTAAAGTTACCAATATGAAAGATTTGATAAGAAGAGAGGAGGATCTCTCTTCTCCGAACTAGATAAAACATCTAAACACATGTTGTAAGGAAAAGGTTAAGAACTTGAATATTATTGTCCAAGCATGAAACCAAGCCATAACTAGGAGAGAATAGTTATTCAAAAGGATGACTGAGATAGACCTAGCCGGGAGAACCAATGAGGTCCAAGACCCCAAATTGATTCTCAACTCATTGTTCCTTACCAAGCAAGCCTTTGACAAACAATTTGAGATCTTTAAAGGGTTATCATTTAAAAACTTCTATGGAGTTCTTGAGTATAGTGAAGATGATGTGGAAAACTGGCTAGTCAACTATTAAATGAAAAATCAGGATTTTGAAGAAGATTTGCAGAATATTTCTATTGATCTAAGGGAATTGGAGGGTGAGATTTTAAATATAAAAATATGGCATGAAATCAACGTGGCACCAATGAGAAGATACATCTAGGAGTGGTTTAAAAAGGTTGTCGACAAACTTATTGATGAAGGGCAAAAGGAAGTTGAGACGGTTCCTGTAATTGTCGATGAAATTCATAAAAGGACATCAACGAGAAAGTGACAAAGAGAGAGATACCATCATATTAAATCCATACTAATCACATATTTCTATCTTTATCAAGTTCTTCATCCAGTTACTTCACCTCTTTAAATAGAAAGGTTTAACTGAAGAGTGATAATTTCTTTTTTTTTTCTTACCAGGTCTTGTTGTCCTCCGCCATCCACTTTCTTCCTTATACAAACTTAATTATTATATATATATTTTTTATGGTATGTGGGATCCCCCATCCCAGTCATTATGAAAAACACATTTAAATTTCAGATAATATGTAATGAACTATATATTTTTTTAGCAATTCCAAGAGAGCTATTTTGGGAACAATATCGACTGTACTTTGTAACCCTTTTTTCTGAATATAAAGTATTTGAGGTTGATATATAGTTATATTTATTTTAGCTTCCCATGTATCACTCTATCAAATTTCTCTTATGCATGTAGATCATTTTCTTTTACTTTTTTATGTGATTAGAAATATTTATCCCTACTATGATGGATGCGCGAAAATTTTGTTTATTTGATTTAAATGTGTGAATCTATGTGGTTCCTAGTCCACTCATGAACTTTCATTAAAAATAAAATAAAACATTTTCCATTTTTTATATTTCTACTTTATTTTTATTATGATGATGAACTTCTATAAAAGTCCCACATTCTAAAAATCTTGAACAAAGGAGTATCACCTCTATAAAAACACAGGGGGATTTGTATCCTCGTGAGGTTGTCATTTCGGTCATAATGAATTCAAGCATCAACAAGATTCCCATGCTCCAAGTCTCCTCCTAAATCTGACCTGCATCAACACTTAGGAAATGATACAAATATTCTATTTCTACTGATCAATTAGGGTTAGATATAAATCATTATGCATAAATCAAATTAAATACATAAAGACATTATTTGGGACAAGAAAAATGTTTTTTTATTTAATATTCAAAGATTGGAAACTACAACCTTTGTAGGTTGATGCTTCGTGAACTTGGTCTGAGATCCTCTTGATATTTCTCCAAGTGCACTTATTGTTAAAGGTGAATCCCCCTACGGACAAGTGGATTCCCTCTTGGTCTTTAGACTCCTAAGCCCAAGACAAAAAGTGCTTAACATGGACACTGACTTCCTTTTAGATATAATCAAGATAATGAAAGAAAGAGAAGGAGAAAGATATGTACCTTATGAACGACGTCTATCCTTGCAAAGTCCAGGCTGAGCTTCGATCTTGAGCTCCTTGATAGGTCCTGCAAAACAAACAAAGATACAATGGAATTCCTACTCTACTGAGATTGTCCTTCTTTGTGTATGGCTCTCAAAGTAGTTATTGTTCTTGTTGTTAGCTCTGCAATTTACAGCTTTATGTCCAAAATTATTACATGCATAACATAAACCAAAAAATATAGTTTGAT
>SNQJ01S0042279.1:66517-83217 GCA_010110895.2 Picea sitchensis | reverse complement strand
AGATTGTTTTAAAGAGTTTCAATATAACTATTTAGGGGTTGTTATTTTTTTTTTTCATGGTTGGAACAGTTCCATTCCTAAACTGTCCTTCATACATGCGGGTAGGTGGCTAGGTAGGCCCTTAAGGCTCCAGTGCTTCAAACTGAAGCTCTGATACCATATGTAGGAACCAAATTTAATTAAGTCTAAAAATTTCATAATGTTTAAACAATAAGATTAATCAGCAAGCAATAAGTAATTTCATTCATCATATAAGCAACATAAATTTGAATTTATGAACATCAATCTATAAATTTATATAATCATCACATAACTCATCAAATTCATAATTAAAAATACCTCTGCCTGATGCTAATTCTCGCTGATTTGGTTGTCCAGCCTGCTGCTTTGCCCAGCCTATTGCTTTGACCAAACCCTACCCAAACCGACTAACCACTCAGCCAGCTAGGAGCAGCCTGTCTGGCTCCCTAACTCCAGGATACCGTAAGGAATCCTGGCCCACGTGCCCAATACCCCCAGCAACCCGGTGCCCCCTGCAATGATTCACAAAAAACCCCAAAATCAAACTCCCAACACCAGAAAATATGCCAAACCAGAAATATAGTGCCCTCCTCCAAAATGCTTCCTCCCCCTCAAAAATCATCCCCCTCTCTCGTCAAACTCCTCCCGTCATATGTCCCCCCATCCACCGACTCTCTATCCTCCATTAATTACCTTATCCTCCCCATTATTACCTTATCCCATGCCTTTATTACCTTATCATTCATTTAATGCTTCATTCCCCCCTGTGCATACGTAAAGTCTTTAATTAAATAAATTAAAATTATTTATCCCCTTTAATTCATTACACAAACCTTTAATGAGTCAATTGATTAATTAATTAATCAATCAATAGATATAAAAAATTAATTAATAAATATTATTAAGAAATAAACATTGTTTAACTAAAACATATTAGGACAATTAATTATCTAATTAGTTATACTTGATAAACGCTATGCAACTATCTAACCAAGGTTGTTACATAAGCACTTTCTCAACAACTTTTCTATCATCTATGATTTCACCGTGATACTTAATTTGATTTATCAATCCAATGATGTGTGTGTAGAAAGAATCTACTGTATCTGAATCTTTCATTGACATAGTTTCAAAATCTCTTCTAAGAATCTGAAGTTTTGCATTTTTTACTTTATCCATACCTTGATAAGTGGTTTGTAATATATCCCATGCTTCCTTGGCTTGCTTTGTTGATGCAACTCTTGGAAGTATGCTCTCATGCATCGCTTGATGTATATAAAACAACGACTTTCCATCCTTCCTTCTTTGTTCTTTCAAGACATCTTTCTTAGCTTGTGTGAGGGCGTTATATGCTTCCTGATCTGTCGATTCAAAATAACCATTTTTTACTATCTCCCATACATCTTGACCTCAGAACAAAGCCTTCATGGTCAAGGACCACATCTCATAGTTCTTTCATGTAAAAGTGGGAGGTTGCAGATTTGAGGTAGAAGCCATTTTTTTACTTTCAACAGAGTTTCTGCTCTGAAAAACTCATTCTGGTAGAACCTCCTCTGATACCAAATTGAAGGGGAAAGAGGGATGCGCGCAGTCTATTCTGCGCAACATAGTTTAAAATATTGCACACCAAACAAGTTATGTGACAGAGTTCTCAAGATCATTGTGCAGTGCATAGACTGTCAGATTGTTGCGCGTTGTGAATACACACACTAAATAGAATGATTTACGAATGCGGAATATAATAGAGAAATAACACAGAAACTTGTCAGAAACACAAAATATTTGATATTAATGAACTTCGGCGCAATGTGCTTTGATTACAAAATACAGTGACAAATTGAGCTTCGACTCTAATACTTTTGTCAACTCTTGAGTTGTTGCTGGTTCTTGAACTGCTTCTCTGTATCCCTCTCTCCTTTTCTCTATGTCTCTATCTATTTATCTATGTTTTAACTAAGAAACTCAGACTTATATAAACTTCCTTTAGAAGCTAAGACCGACTCAACATTTAACTCAATCGTAATTATGAGTGACTCTTCAACCACTTAATTTAATTCGGGAAGATAGAATTCGGCTTCATTTATAGTTGTCCTGCTTGACGACTTAATTTTGAGTAAGTATGTGACTTTGCACTTGCAGACTTGTCACACTGTCTGACTGACATTTCGACTATTAACAGATTTGGACTTGGACTCACAGACAAATTGGCTACTACGTGAAGATCTCACCTACTTGTAATTACAATTTCGAACAAATGTCTACACTTTAAACCTTTTATAAAATGTCTGCAGATTAATAATTGATCAATAATTAATTTAAATGTAAATATAGTTGCATTGTTAAAAAAACACTAGTATTGTTTTTTCTGTTTATTAATTTCTAACATAAATATTTTCAGAGTGGTAAAGCATTTTCTCTTCACGAGACAGTAAAACCCTGTGTTTTATGGGCTTCGTATATCCATTCAGGCGCCGTCAATAGTCCATTTACAAATAAAACAAAGCACAGAGTTAATAAAACAAAGCACATAGTTAAGAAGCTTTTGTCGACAGTCAAAATATTTCTACATTACAATTATTTTGAAATAAATCTCATGCTATAGCTTCATCAATCTGGATGAATCTCCAAAGCTGCAATATTGTAATCAGTATTATTATCAACCATCTTGATTGATTAAGGATTAAATGCACATTCAGGTGGAGTTGCAGAAAACCTCCCTGACCTATCGTGACAGTAATCGTAAGTCATATAGTTTTTGCGAACCCAATCAATTCTATCCAGTTGATATTGATTTAGGCTTTGAAATTCTGGTTTATCCCACCAATTGTTGGTACAGGGCGGAGATAAATCGGATGACTTGCTGCATGCATTCACTTCAAAGAGCCATTTACGTGCTCGTATTCGTATTCGTATCAGTTTGGAAATTTCCAAGTTACGTAAGTTTGCATGTAACTAGTTAAATTTCCAAGAATACGAGCTAACCATTCATGACACGCAAAGTAGCAACGGTTTTAACGGGTAAAAATATGATGAGTTTCGTACAATATACTATGTGGAAATTTAAAGAGTTAATGGTATAAAATGGTTGTTGAAGAGCCATTTAAGGAATGATCGAATTTCCAAGGCAGTGGGTTAAGATGTAACTTTTCTATTAGTTTTAAGGAATCTGTGTTATTTCTACTCAAATGGGTGCATGACTGAAACAGGCGCAAATTTTTTGAGATATTTTGTAGAGCTGACAAGCAGTTAAAAATTTAGGTTCAGTTGGGCTTCTGATTAGTGTTTGAGTGGAATCTTGGATGAATTTGAAATTATATCCGAGGAAGGAATGAGCTAGATCATTTAATAATTTTGGTGGAGTTAGGTTCTCATTATTGTTTGGGTAAAATCTTAGATTAACTTGAAATTATCTTATCGGGTCAGAGGCGTCCACAGAATGATGAGGATGGTATGGCGAACACTAATTTTGTGTGTCAAATATACGAATGATGGATTCTAGCCAATACTGGAAAAACTGCAATCACTTATTTGGCATATGGGACACAGAAATTGCTTTTATTGCCACTGTTTTCTATTCCTATATGCCCACTACAAACAACTCCATTATTTCTAAGGTGCTTGTTGCCTGGAATTTTATCTATCTGAGGAAAGCTGAAATGTTCCATGTGAACTTGAGAATAGTACTCAAATGTTTGGAAACCACGGTCCACATGCATTGAATAAATAAGCCAAGGAACTCTTTGGAAGACTGAAAAAGTTTAGAAAGAAAAATAGAAACGATAAACAAGCATAGAGACGAGGTTTCGTCATTTCCCTTGTCTTTGTAGGGATCGGAAGTGTGGAGTACAGACCTTGCTTCATATTGAACTCGACCGTATGGTACTTTCCTTTTAGTAATAGGTTAGATAGAATCTCTAATAAATTTTAATTTTAGATTCAATGTTTTTTATATTTTTAATATATCAATTTTTAAAAACAAAATAAAAATTGTACACATGTGTAAGTTAATGATGGTCTTTCATGACAAGTTTAGATTTTTTGTTTTTTAAATGTTTCTTATATTTTTAATATATCAATTTTTAAAAACAAAAAAAAAATTGTACATATGTATAAGTTAATGATGGTCTTTCATGACAAGTTAGTGACTGTATATATTTTTTTAAATTATCAAAGTAAACATATGCCTGAAACTTACATGATGAAAACAATTTTTGTTTTAGACTGGTCTCCTCTAGTGCAGCATATAACTCATTTGAGAAATGATTAAGCCAATAAAAAATTATAACTCATTTGAGAAATAGTTAAGCCAAGAAAAAGTTATAGAAGAAATAAGAGAGATATGCATTCTAGGATTTTGATATATGTGAAGACAAAAAAAGATTAAAAATAGTAAATAATTATTATATATATTTTTAAATTATATAATTGAAATATACATAGTCGACTCTATCTATGTTTATAGTTTTGAAAACAACTCAATTGTTAAATGTGTAGAAAAATAACCTAAAAGATAGACATATAGAAGGGTTTTCACAAAAAATGGAGGCTTTCATCAATTTGTAGACCGAAACACTAGGTTTGTCATCCCGGACCTAAATCCGAACCAATCAACTCAACATACACCTCGTCAATCTCACCCCAAAAAAATGAATTCAAAAGAACACGTGCACGTTCTTAAGAGCACGTGCACGCTGTAGGAACATGTACACGCTCCCAAAAGTCATTCCAATGTGCTAAGGATCGATTCTAAAGACATGATTTCCATAGAACCAAAATAAACAAAATATATCATGCAAATCCCTCTGCTCAATAGTAGTATGTCCATGTAATATTTTGATCTGTTGGATCTCAACTTGTGTGCATTTTAAAAAGTTTTATGAATGCTCATAGTCAATTTGCTCAACACATAAAGTATCATTTAACATAATTAAATGACAGTTGTAAACTGAAATGAAAAGCAAACTGGACAGAAATGAGAAAACGGCCAGAATGAAAACAAGGGCGGAAGTAAGGAAAGCGATGGAAGATTTGAGAACAACGGAGAGTCACAAACAGGAAGTTGTTAGCAGGAGTTCCACTATCCACTTTGGGCTACATCTTGGTCTACCAATGGGTATCGATCCAATTAATGATTTTAAAATGGTACAAAGATGTTCCTGGAATCTATGAACATCAACTTCAGCAATAAAACAGAATGTTGCACAAAGCCCTCAAGACTCCTCTCTTCTGGCAATTACAATTCAACCTTCAAAGGCAAAGAAAACTAAATCATGAAAGAGTGAAATTGACTTTACATACGAACAACAATATGGAAAATGCACAGCTATAACCTTATCTCTGTCCTCGGTCGCTGTATACAGTCTTCAAGACATTTTCTCTTACAAGTTACAAAGTAGAAATAACCAACCAAATTATAGCTGAGAGAGATTAGAGCTTCAAGCAGGAACCGGTATCTGGAACAAAAGGGAATTACAATAATACTCCTCCACGGTTGAGCATGTGGAATATAAAGTACTTGAGGTTGAAGCGCAATCCCGATTTTAGGGCCTCTATTCTACCTGCGCGATTCCATTGATCACCAGAATGATGCCCTGTTCTACAAACACGGCTGAACATCCTGGAATGTGGCTATAATAGCGTTCATTTGGCCGATAAGTGCATGGGTTCAATTCATTTTATCATCACATATGCTAAAAATGAATCCATATCCCGCCAAATCACTGCACAACTGTTATGTTACCACTACAACAGGTTGTTTATACTCCAAATGTGGCAATGGATCAAATGCTATGAGTTGGACGTTACTCTGGCAAATGTTATCCAATTCAAATGGAACAACTAATGTTTAACCGCTCACCCATCTTACAAGTGTTAAAAAAATGTCACCATGCCTTGCAACATTGGTTGGTGGTTTTAGTTATTCCTTTTTCCTTATATATAGTATAGTGTATGGTTTAGTTTTGAGGTCCTTTTTATATCTATTTTGTTTTTAACCATATATCAAGACCTTTCTAGATGTTGTTAAATCTTGGTTCTTACCCAATCATTGCATTGCCACTTCATTTCCATTGTACCATTTTTCTCCTTTGGATGGAGTGCTTAACTTTAAGCGTGAATGACCCCACGGATCACTCCTCCCTATTGGGAAGATTTTGGAGGTCCAAAAGCTTGAATCACTCTGTAAGTAAGTGAGGGTACAACTCCCCCACTTTTCCAATCTCCATCCATCTTGCTTTGCTGGGATGCATACCTTTAAGCCCTTTCGAAGGTACTCAAAATTCCCCAACCATTGGGGAGATCACCCACATTTCTGTCAAGAATGACATCATCACTGCAACTCATTCATATATTCCGGTGCCATATCATCAACTGAAGAAATCTACATGTTAGTTTCCTCATCCATAATCATAGGCGAAAACAATACAATTTAATATTCTCAAAATTGACAACTGAATAGATATGCATGTATGGAGGCAAATTTAAGTGAAAAGAATTAGTACTGATCTTTTCCAAGATATCAAAAGGACCATACCTGATAAGCTTAAGCTTTTTACCTTCACCCTTTCATTAGTTCTTTGGTGATATGTAACCAAACTTTGTCTCCAACGCACGGAATTGATGATCAACAGTGCTTATCATGTCATGCTTTGTACTTTTCTTGGCTCTTCTCCAATTTTTCTTGAACTGCTTGTTGCACCGCTTGGATTCTCTGAATGAACTTTAAAGCTTTATCTGCATCATGATGCCCATCCACTGCATATTTTCTAAAAGAAAAGTCCATAGGTGTTTTTGGTAGATAACCAAAACAAGTTTCAAAGGAGATCTTTTCATGGAAGAATAAACTGCATAATTGTAAGCATGTTGTATATACTGCAGCTGCTCATCCCAAAGTTTAGGATAACATTACAATAATACTCGATCATTTGAACCAACGTCACTATTCCTCTGTTTTCCCGTCAGTCTTTGGATGAAAAGTTGTACTTTTCTTGAGTTTAGTATCCATAAGCTCCATAATGTTGACCAAAATTCCCCAAAGAACCGGGAATCCCGATCCGAAACAATAGACATGGGTAGCCCAAAATGCACTGGAAATATTACGAAGAAAAGATGGAGTTGTTTGTTCGGCGATTGTCACACTTACATTTTACATAGCATCAAGATACACATTTTGTTGAATTTGTCCACAACAACATATAGGTAATCATGCCCTTTTTCTAGACATAGGTAGCCCTCCTACAAATTCCATAGAAATGCTCCAGGGGCGAGAAAGCTGAAGAGGTGTGTACAAACCCAATTTCCTATTGCTAGGCTTACTGTTGCACACATAACACATCCTCATATGTACTTAGCTACAGTTTCTTGCATCTAAGGCCAATAACAATGATTCTGCAATCACCCGACAACATTTTACTTACTCCAAAATGCCCTGCGATCAATGAACTATGTGCTTCTCAGATCACGTGTAATCTCTCTTTTTCTGGAATACAAATTTTAACAAGATGATACAAGAGTTGATTATGCACATAATAGTTCTCTTCCCGTTTACCATGTATTAGTTATGCATATACTTTCTTAAAGTCTTTATCTTTAGCATATTGTTCAATACCAACTTTCATGTGTTAATGAACTATTATGAAGAATGATTGAAGCGTTTGTAGGTGGCCTCGATAACATGTCTTCTACCTTATCATGAATCCCTTTTTTGTATTTAATTACAAGATGAAACTATTGTAAAAATCCCATCCATCTTAAATGTCTACTTTGTTGTGCTTTAGTTCCAAGTTGTAAATCTTGAAGTGGCTTATGATAGGTATGTATAGTGTTTTCTCTACACGATATAATGTTTCCACTTCTTCCCACTCTGTACTAAAGCATATAACTCTTTGTCATAAGTAGGATAGTTACTTACTGCAGTAGAGAATTTTTCTGAATGGTAACAGACTGGGTTCCTCCCTTGCATCAAAATGGCTCCCATAGCATACCCGGCGGCATGTTTGATCTAGAACAAGCTATAAATAAAATGTGGAGACGGCTGTCGTGATCTTTTCCTTCAAAGTGTCAAAGGCTTTCTGATGCTTTCCTCCCCACTGGAAAATCTCTTTAATGCTTGTCAACGCATGTAATGGGGCAGCAATGGAAGAAAACCCGGAAATGAATTTCCTCCAATACTAAACCGCACCCAAAAAACTTCTGACCTCTGTAACGGTATTAGGCCTTGGCCAGTTTACAATGACATCAACCATGGTTGGGTCCACTTTCATAAGGATATCATCCAGGTAAGCGATTACAAAATCATCAATAAAAGATTAGAAAAACATCAATGGCGACCCAACCCGTTGGCCTCCGCAATAATATATTTAAATATGCTAAAGAAGTTTAGCAAACTGAACTTAGACATTTTACAAAAGCTTCTCCTTCTCGGTACATCTAAAATTTTCTTCACGTAACAATGTGTTTCCTTTAAGTCTTATAAAAGACAAAGGATATCATCCAATTAGCCGATTACAAAATCATCAATAAAGATTGAAAACATCATTCATGACCAGCGCCAAAAGTGGCGGGGTGTGTTACCACGATGAAAGGCATTACAAACCATTCATACAAACCCCGTTTCGTTTTAAAAGCTGTTTTCCAAACATTTTCAACGGCCAGTTTGATGATACCCACTACGTAGATCTAGTTTTGTAAAGTAAATTGCATGTTTTAGCTTGATCAAAACAAATAATCAATTCGAGGAAGAGGATACCTATTTTTAATGGTGATTTTGTTAAGGGCCCAATAGTCAATGCACACATTCTCCAAGACCCACCCTTCTTTGGAACCAAGACTATAGGAGAGCCACAAGGAGAAGTTCTTGGCCGGATGACCCCTTCTCAATCAGCTCTGAACTTGCTTCTTGATTTCCTCATTCTACATTATAGACATCCGATACATGGCTATGTTTGGAAGTGGCACATCCTGTTGCAATTGTATTTCATACTAAATCTCTCTCTTTGGTGGTAACCCCTTTGGATCATGAAATAAATCATCCTACTTTCGAAGCGATTTCAATTGGTTGGTTATGTTTAGGATCACATCCTTTAAAATATTTAGAGATCTCATCATTCTTTACATTAACCATCATTAACACAAAATTCTTACTAGGATTTACCAGCCTCTTCATTTGTCCTACAGAAACTATTGCTAGATTTGTTTTGTCTTATGTGCTCGTACAATATATTCTACATCATCTTTAAAGAGATGATACTTATTCTTCTCTCTATAAAAGACTGTTTTCCGGTCATACAAATAGGGACTCCCAACTACAATTCCACAAATGTCAAGTGGCACTATATCCAGTTCTACCTCATCCATAAACTTTTTAGTAATTGCAAACTTTAATACAAATTTCTTTGTAACTTGCAATTGTGTATCATTAGTAACCAAACCAAGAGGATATGGTTTTTCATGACTAGTAACTAGATTAAGTTTCTTAACCACTTCTTAGATATCAAATTTACTTGAACCACTATCAAAACAATGTATCAATCTTTGTGTGATTTGTAATGACACGAACATGAAACATTGCACTTCTATCTTTATCATTATTCTTAGAAGTAGATGGCAGATTTGTACTTACGTGGGACTTGAATTTGCATCCGATTGGGAATTAGGATACCTTTATTCTTACCACGGATTCGGCAGTTTGTAACGCCGTTTCATCACGAGTGGATCCCAAACTGAATAACTTTACTGTGATAACTTTTTTCTTTGCCTTTATCTTTGTTTCCTTCGTACTTCTTTGGCCTTAACTCAGGATGAAGTTTCCATCCTTAGAACGTATTGCCCGCCACGACAATGCGAACATGTAGGCTTTTCACCCTCTTTTTTTAACAGTAGCCATCTTCTTTTCCCCTTATCTTTATCTTTTGATTTGTTGTCAAACTTAGTTGATTTCTTCACAAAAGTATCATTAGCATGCTTCCCCTAGCTTCTAAATGTGTGGCTTGAACATATACATCATCTAAGTTAAGGGTTAAACGTAATAGTATGTTTGAGATAAGAATGCATACCACCAATGTACTTAAGTAGAGTTTCATGTGTATCTAATGAAATATTCAATGCAATATCCATTTTTCTGAATTCATGAGTATAATCTTGAATACTTTGTCCTTTAACTTGTCTAAACGTTTGCCAACTCATGGTTAATTGTTGCATATATTAAAGGGATAAAATTGCTTCTTTAATACTTCAATGAATTCATTCCAAACTGAAATAATTTACCATTCTTTAGAAGATCTTGAATATTGCTCTCCCACCAAGTAGAGCCATCCCACTCATTCTCAAAGTGGCCAATTGAATTCTAGAAGGGTCATCATTAATGCCCTACACCCTGCAATATACTTCAATATGCTTGATCCAATTGTCTAACTTTTCAGTATCTAAATCTCCATTGTAAATTGGTAATTCGTTTTACATCCAATTTTTGAAATGGCGTATTAGTATTTGCATTGTTGAATGAGAAGAATTATAGAATGAAGAGAATGGATTTGTTTCAGGGGGGATCACCATCACCTCCTACTCTTTTTCCCTTTTCTTCTTCTTCATTTCTGCATCTTTGGATGAGATTCTTCTTCTTTCTTCTTCCTTTTTGCTCGCTCATCGAATAGAATTTCCATCATGGATTTCATGCTAATAAAAGCCTCCAAAAAACTCTGTTTGAGGCTCTTGAGGGCTTTTCAGTTACGTAGATCTTTCTTCTTCTCCTCGTGGAGAAGACATGGTTTTTCTCGAAAATGTCCTCCTCGAGCCAATCTCGAGGTTCACAACTTCTACTAGTTTTCCTTCACCAAGCTTAGATTTGGACCTAGTAAGCATTCATAAACTAGCACCAGCAGTTAACTTGTTCTGATACCATAATATGATCTGTTGGATCTCCAACTATTATTTGCATTTTAAAAAGTTTTATAAGATGCTCATAGTCAATTTACTCAACACATAAAGTATCATTTAACATAATTAAATGACAAGCAAAGCGAAATGAAAACAAGCGGGCCAGTGAAAACAACAAATGAAGATGGAAACGGTGAAGAGGGAGTCACAAGCGAGGAAGTTGATGTGAGAGTTCACCTTCGGGCTATGTCTGGGTCCCTCTCCAATGGAGTACTCGATCAATTAATGATTTTAAAATGGGTACAAAGATGTTCACGGAATCTCACGAGAAAATCCCAACTTTGTATGAAGCGAATGCTATGCAAACCCTCAAGACTCCTCTCTCACAGCAATTTACAATTCAACTAGGAAAAAGAAAACTAAATCCTTGGCCAGGTGTAATGGGCTTTGCATACATGAATATGTCGAAAATGCATAGCTATAACCTTCTCTCTGTCCTCAGTCTCTGTATACATTCTTCAAGACATTTTCTCTTACAAGTTACAAATTGGAAAAGAAATAGAACACCAATTATAACTGAGAAGGGTCGACTTCAATAGGACCGACATCTGAAACAACAAATTACAGCCATCTCCCCACACGCATTGCTGAAACATGTGATATATAAATCTGTAGGTTGAACTGTAATCCCAATTTTGAGGCCTCTATTCTACCTGCGCGATTCCATTGATCACCAGAATGATGCCCTGTTCTACAAACGCGGTTGAACATCCTGGAACGTGGCTGTAACATCGTTCAGTTGGCCGATAAATTCACGGGTTTAATTCGTTTTATCATCACATATGCCAAAACTGAATCCATATCCCGCCAAATCACTACACAATCGTTATGTTACCACTACAACAGGTTGTTTATACTCCAAATGTGGCAATGGATCAAATGCTATGAGTTGGACGTTACTCTGGCAAATGTTATCCAATTCAAATGGAACAACTAATGTTTAACCACACACCCATCTTACAAGTGTTAAAAATGTCACCATGCCTTGCAATATTGGTTGGTGGTTTTAGCTGTTCGCACCATATGTCATAACATAGTGTATGGTTTAGTTTTGAGGTCCTTTATATCTATTTTGTTTTTAACCATATATCAAGACCTTTGTAGATGTTGTTAAATCTTGGTTCTTACCCAATCATTGCATTGCCACTTCATTGCCATTGTACCATTTTTCTCCTTTGGATCAATGTAACTTTCATGACGAATGACCCCCTGGATCATATTTCTTCGAAAATATAAAATTTATGTGAATATTCATGGTTGATCTTGTGGAAATAGTGGATCCTCTTAAATATATGATAAAGAGCAACACTTATTTCAAGTGGAACTCTATTGAGAAGCAAAGTTTTCCAAACTTAACAAAATTGTGACCTCGAAACGAGAACTCTAGTCCAAAAGTATGATATTTTTGGGTAAAAACACAAAAAAAAAAAAACCTGCGATATCAAATAAGTAGTGTTACGAGTAGCACCATTTTTTGGAGGTTGTTAAAATTGCGGCTCGTTTGAAACTTTACCCTTTGACATTACAAACATAAGCCTCACTGGACCTTGAAATTGACCATCGAATCGAAAAATGATAATATGAGTAGAACCACTTTTTGTTTTTAATTAAAACTATGACATAATTGAAACCTTGGCCTTGACCACTAAGCCAATTTTGTTTTGAGTTAAAACCATGACCTAATTGAAGCTGTGGTCTTCACCACTCCACACCATTTTTTTTTGAGGTTAAAACTGACCTAATTGAAACTTTGACCTTGACCATTGACACCACCACAAATAAACCATTGAAAATTTGACTCCCCTAAATATAAAAGTGTTATAACTTATAATTTTTTTATCAATCATTTTTAAATAATTTCCATTAATTAAATGAGAAAAATACCCCTTAAACAAATTCTTTAATTTAAAGAAAAAAAATATATATCCTTTGAAAATAAGGAAAAATTAACAATTTATGTTGAAAAATAATGCAAATTATGATTTTTAATAAAAATAACTTAAAAACCACAAAATAATTTTTTGGGAATTAAAATGATAGACAAAACCTGAATTTTAAGAAAAGATAAAAATCCAAAATCCTAAAAATGAGATCCTCTTAAGATTCAATTTTAAAAGAAACAAAAATAAAAATGTATATTTTAAAAGAAATAAACTAAAATACAATTTTAAAATAAAAATAAAATAAAAACATAAAATTAAGGAATTAAAGTAAACTAAAAAAAATTAAAGCGAAAATAAAAAGTTTAAAATTTTAATTAAAACCAAGGCTTTAAAAATTAAAATTAAATTTTTAATTTTTACACTGAGGAATTTTGATGTGTGTGGATGTGTAGTGGGTGATGCCCAACATCGTTCCCCTCCCCCACATACACATAACTCATGCATTATAAAATCCATAAGCGAGGGAGGATATCGGGAATCCTTGTGACACCCATCTGGACAAACAACTCATGTGGTGCCCTCCTTTGTGTGTGTGGGTGTTGAGGGGGTGATGCTCACCCTCCTGTGTGGGACCACTGAACATTTACACAACCCAAACTCTCAGGAGTTTTAATTGAAATTAAGAATTGAATTTTAAAATTAAAAATTAAATTTTTAATTTTAATTTAATAAAAAAAATTTTTTTTCTTTAAAAAAAACATGTATGTGGAGTTTTAGTTTAATTTTTTTAATTTAATTTTTTTGTTTTTTTTTTAATTTGGTTTAATTTTCTTTAAAAAAATGATTTTTATTTTGTTCTTTATTTTAAAATGTATCTTAGTTTTTGTTGTTTTTAATTTTTTTTTTTTTTGTGTGTGTATTATTAATGGGAATTATTTTTAGTTGATTGGTTTTAAATAAATTTTATTTAGTATTTTTTAGATTGTTTTTATTTTCTTAAAAAGAAATTGTTGAATTTTTCTTTAAATTTTGTGTTTTGTCTTAAAAAAGAAATTGTTGAATTTTTTCTTTAAATTTTGTGTTTTGAGTGTTATTTTAATTTTATTTTCCTTGAAAAAATTTATATTTTATTTTTTAAATTAATTTTTTTTAATTTTTTATTAAAAAAATCATAATTTGCATTATTTTTCAATATAAATTGTTTTTTTCCTTTATATCCAAAAGAAAATTTGGTTTTTTTTATTAAATTAAGGAATTGTTTTAAGAGTATTTGTTTTTCCAATTCAATTATTTTATTAATAACAATTATTTAAAAAAACAAATCAATTGATAAATAAATTATCAAATTTTAACATTTTTATATTTAGGAGTTAACTTTTAGTGTTTTATTTACGGTGGTGCTAGTGGTCAAGGTTGTGGTTTCAATTAGGTCATTCTTTTAACTAAAAAAGAACGTAGTAAGAGTGGTCAAGGGTACAATGTCAATTAGGTCATAGTTTTATCTAAAAAAAGAGTGATGCGAGTGGTCAAGGCCACAGTTTCAATTAAGTCATAGTTTTAACTCAAAAAAAAATTGTTGCCATTGGTCAAGGCCAAAGCTAAAATTAGGTCATAATTTTAACTCGAAAAAAAAGTGGTGCTACTGGTAATATAATTTTTCAATTTGAGGGTCAATTTCATGGTTCTATCATGGTTATGTTCATAATGTCAAGGGTGTGATTTCAAACAAGTCGCAATTTTAACCATCTCCAAAAAAAGGGTGCTACTAGTAGCACCACTTTTCGAAATAGGGGTAAAAATGTGGCCTTTAAAATAATGACAACTCTAAAGAGTTCTAGTTAATTTGGTAACTTTGTTATTACATAACCTGAACTTTGATAAGGATTTATCATTATACACTTTTGTTTCAGATCATTCACTTGCATCAATGCTCACCTAGAAAGATGAACAAGGGAATGAGTGCCCCATTTCATTCATGAGAACTATTCTACAAGGAGATGAGTTGAATTTTCTAATGATTGATAAATAAGATTTTTCTTTTTATAAGGCAATCAAACAATTTATACCTTATATATTAAAAAAAAAAAGGTAATAATGCATCACTTGGCAATAAGGCCAATATTTGTACCAAAAGAACTCAACGAGAAGGCAGGAAAATTGATGAATTCCATCTAGGATTTCAACCTAGAGTTCAAACCTACTACTATCATCAGAGGGAAATGCCTATGCAAGCTAGTTACTAAAGCTCTATATATAGTTGATTCATCAAAAGAGGGCTAGGAAAATGATCTCTCACTCTACATGTAGGAATTTCTCTACATGGTTACCCAAACTGATTCTTGGCATAATGATCTCAAATGGTACTTGCAACATGGAACTTCTCCTGATCACCTAAGCTCTAGTAAAAAGGGACTTGAATCTCAAGTCTTCCTAATATCATCCCATTAATGAAAGCTTATTTCAGAAGAAATATGGTAGTGTACTTCTTAAGCACCTAAAGAATAAAGATGGTAACAAATTCCTCACAAAATTGTATGAAAGATACACCAAAGGACACATTTTTGGTGACACTGTAACACATAAAATCCTAATAGATCATTTTATTAGCCAATATTTTTTAAATACTCTCATGCTTATGTTTGAAAATGAAAGACCTTTAAAAAATTTGCTCGCTGAGAGAAGAAACCCATATTTCATTTGCAACGTGTGGTTGTTGAACAACCATTTGAGAAATGGGGACTATATGTTATTGGCAAAATCAACCATCATTATTATAGAAAATACTAGTACATTCTGATTATAATCAACTACCTCACATGATGGACCGAGGATATACCTCTGACACATGTAAATGAAGATGCTATAATTAAATTTCTAGAGAATCATCTCATCACTAGGTTCGTTGTTCCAACCACTCTTGTTTTTAATAATTCCACATATTTTTCTTCTATGAAGTGAACTAAGTTTTCTTTAGATAGAGGGATCATTTTCTGATATGCAACTAACTATTACCCCCATGGAAATGTGCATTAACAAAAACCTGATTTGCATCCTAAAACAAACTATAGTTGGCCATCATAGAAATGGGCACAACACATTACCCAACACTCTCTAGGATGATAGACTAACCCCAAAATCCTCTCTCAAAACATCTCCCCACTTCTTAGTTTATGGGAAATAATTCATCATTCCCCCAATTATTTTGTTTCCATCTGTCTATTTATCCCATACCTCGTGTGGGAATAATTACCCAATCATCCAAAGAAGTGTTTTTGACATATCATTGGTTACCTTTGAGGCTTCACTCACACATCTAAAAATCATTGATGCAATACTCAAAATTTGATACAGTTCCCAAGGTTTTGCATGTGAGGAATATGCTTAAGATAAAACATGCATACCTAAAATAGTTTTCACTAACATGTGCCATCCCACATGCATATTAAAGGATGATTGACATTCCCCCATCCACCTATCTATAAGAGGATAAGGTAAAGGGAAAAGAAAGTAATATAAGAACATGTGTGGAATGAAGGTATCTCTATCCAGGCTATGGATGTTTGCTAGTAGTGGAGAAGGCCTGTGATATTTGGGTGACTCTACCGGGGATAGACATTAGTAATAGAGAAAACCTAGAGAATACAAACACTTAGCTTGAATTTGCAGCATTCCATACATATAATTACCTTGTGATACTACTATGTCCTTTGAGGGAGAAGTAAGACATGGATTGAACTTCATATTATTGCATCACAGTTGTAACTAGTGATCTTCTCAAACTAGAAATGAACACACATCTAGATGATTTCAAATATAAGGTACAGTGGGTACCTCTAGGATAAATAATATGTTCTTCATCATAGT
>SNQJ01S0042279.1:32242-63909 GCA_010110895.2 Picea sitchensis | reverse complement strand
CCACCTTGGTTGTTGATTACAAGTTGGTGGCCTAGTATCCATTATATATGTTGATACACAAGTGACTGTGATGGGTGTATCATAGTACCTGAGGAAAACACTTTACTCATTGGGAGACACCCAAAGGGGTCATCGGTCAGAGGTATGGGTAACTTCTTCTCATGTCCATTCGTCTTCCTTTTTGAATTACTTAGACAATCAAGACTTAATCTCCATGGGTCATAAGCATTCTGAAGGGTAGTTTGTTTGGATTTAATATATTTAGGATTTTCTTTTTAGCGGTGTGCTTTGTGCTCCCTAGGTTTCCATAACGAGTTAATCAGTCATTTATTTGGACTCAGGACTTCATCCACCTAGGTTGAATATTTGCAAAAGTTATTTGTTTGCAATGTTTCTCTTATGGATTTTTATGGGAGTGTTTCTTTGTGTAGTTGGGATTAGGTTGTTTCAGTGTCAACAATTTTTTATCATTGATTCAAGGTGTGTGACCAACCACTCTGCTGGTTGGGAATGACCCCTGGTCTTTCTCTTGAAATTGTTCAACCACCTCCTAGGCATGGGTTTTTATACCACTAGTTTTCTAGAGTCAGTGTGTGAGAATTTTATGGACTTAAACGATCACACAATTGAGGAACCTATGCATAATATCTTCATGTCCAAAGTTGTTGATGATACCAACCAAGGAACCCCTTTGCAAACGAATTCTAGTGCTTTTACTTTCTTTTGAAACTTTGGTGTCCCTTTGATGGCCACTTTGAACATTCCTGGGTTGAATGTGGGACTACCAGTTTTGTTGGGTACCGTTCTGAATATCCCGAATTCTCTTGATTATTTTCAGTTAATCAGCTTATGTCATGGGAATCATTTCGATGTTCCTTCGTCAACAAACTATTCTCCTTCTCCTTCTTCCTTCTTTGGTGAAATTCTAGCTACTAGTAACCAGAAGTCTAAACAAAATAGAAAGAGGAAGAATAGGAAGAAGAAGTCACCAACCTTTACGAGTCATGTTGGAGATAGGTCATCAACCTCTACAATTCATGTTGAATACTAGCACCCAGCCTCTACAAGTCATGTTGCAGGTAAGAACCTAGTCCCTATGAGTCATACTAGAATGAAACAAGGAGCCTCTACTAGTCATGATAGAAGCATGAAACCAACCTCTAATAGTCATTTTGGAGAGTTGTCAACAACCTTTGCCAGTCATGTTGAAGAAAAACAACCAACCACTACAAGTCATGCTGGGGGCACAAGTCCAGTAACAACTAATCATACTGGCAATAGGTTTGTAGCCTTTGTGAGTCATGTCATCGACCAATCACCAACCTCTGCAAGTCATGTTGGATATGTGAAACCAACCACTGTGATTCATGTATGGGGCATGAGTCTCATCAATGCGAGTCATATGAGTGATATGTTAACAACCTTTTCTAGTCATTTTGGGGGAAAGAAACCAACCACTACTAGTCATGCTAGGGGAATTGATTCTATTGAGAAACCTAGATGGATAGGACGTAAACCTAAGTTCCCTTGTAAGATTTGCGAGGGAAATTACATTATTCTTGTATTCCCTGGCATTCCATATGTACGAATATTTTGGTCCCTGTCTGTATACTCTTATGATTCTAAGTCTTCATTGTTTTCCCAACAGTCTATGCAGCCTTTGGTTGATGAAGTGGTCATGCATATGCAATGTTTGACCAATCCCACTCTTCCTTTGGGGGGTGATGCATTTTTATACCATGTCGTCTCACAGTAAATTCAGTGAATGGTTGAAAAAGAAGTCATGCCAATGCAATATTTGGCTGATCCCACTCCTCTTTTGGTGATTAGGCTCCTTCAAACCATGTTGTCTCAAAACCTTTTCATCTAGTGGTTGAAAAAGTAGTCACATCGTTGTAATATTAGATTGATCCCACTCATCTCTTCGAGAGTGATGATTTTACCAAATTGGTCATGTCGATGCAATATTTGGCTAATCCCACTCTTCTCATGGGGAGTGATGTGTCTACTGACTATGTTTTTATCATTTCTAGTTTAGTACCTTCATAACAAGGTGACATTTTGCTCACTTTGAGAACACACCGTCCAAGTCCTAGGATGGTTTCCTTTGATTGAAATGACCTTGTTGAGCATCACCTTCCTTCTTCTGCACCCTTTCAAAAAAGGGTTGAAGTTAATTCAAAAAAAAATTACCGATGTATTGTGGATGAAGGAGCCTCCGCAAGTATTTTATCCTCCTCAGCTTGGCAAGATTTGGGTTCTCATGAGCTTGTTTTTTATTCACATGAGTTGTTGTATTTTGATAGATGTCCTAGTGAGTATTTGGGGATTCTTCATCATTTTCATATCTACTTAGCTGGGAAGATTGTCCTTGTCGATGTTATAGTGGTGCAAGGCCTGTTAGATTTCAATATGCTTCTCAGGAATGATTATGCATATGCTATGAAAGTTGTGGTGTCTACGCTCTTTCAGGTGATGGATTTCCTCACAATGGAAACATTGTCACTATCGACTATTTGGAATATGATAATCACCATCCTAATTCGGTGTTATTTCAGGCTCCCCTTATATGTTCCTAGTGTTCGTATAGACTCCACCCCGCCATGGATAAATTATGTGGTGTATTATCCTCGATGTTCAATTGATTCTGAGAAGGAACCTATGTAAGCATGTTTTCCTTCTCGAGACATGGTCTCAGTAATTTATTAGTTGGAGGCATGGGAGCCCTTGCTTCCCTCTCTTGGTATAAGTGATCTTGAGTTTTCTTTCCATTCTGATCTTGTTGCTTTTATATCCTCAAGTCATTGTTCTTGTGATTCTTCCCTATTAGAATCCATCAGTCCTAACCAGAACCTCCATCATCATATGTAATATGGTTAGTTTTTCTCTCCCTTTGGGACTGTCGACCCTCCTCTTTCACGTGATTTCTTGGATATTGAATTAACTTTGGATGAGGATATCCTTGATTCCATGACTACAGATTATATACTGTGGGAATACTTTTACCATGGTTTGTGTTTTCTTCCCTTTTGGGAGACTTTCCAGGTTGACTATTGAAGATACTCTTAATTATATCCTAGCAGCGGGCTCTAACTGAACTACTACAATGCATGATTCATAAGGTCGTTTGGTGCCTTATACCATATTGTACAAACCAATTTATTTTTTTTCAAGTTTTGTATTCAGTAGCACCTCTTATATTCTGAATTTTCTATTTATATTGGATTTATTAACTTCTAGATGAGTGTTATTATCCTTATATGCAGAATCTTGGACACATTTTTCTTTGACATTTGTTCATCGTATCGATCCGTTATGGCATGTATTGACCTCGAAGTTGGAATAAATGTTAGGGTTTTCCCTTCTTTCATTTTTTCATTATCCGTTTCTAGTTCATTTGGCCTTAAGATTGACCCCACTGAACTGTGACACTAACCTTCATTGCTTATGATGTTTTCTTACTTTATGTGGTAGAGCCTTCCTTCCATGGGCATCCTTGTTAGATCATTTTTTTTTTTTCATTTGGTACCCATGCTGAAGTACTGCATACGCATGGGAGCCCTATTTAGTCTCATTGTGAATTTGTGTTGGAAGACTCATTCTCCTCCCTAGTCACCATATTTGACTTTTCCCATGGGACTCCCCTAGAGCATAGTTTATTTTCTTTAAATCTCAACTAAACCATGAAAGAGACATATGGCAAGAGATTATTTATCATTTTTGGCCTCTCTTAGATTACATATGAAAAGGAACCCCATTGCAGTCTCCTTTAGCCTCTTTTCAGACTCCCTAAAATTGAAAAGATTGTTGATCGATCTTGTTTCCCTTCACACTCGTCAAAGTGAAATTTGAAGTAACTTTTTTTCGGTGACAGTTTACCCCTTTTTCGGTCTGTATGGATAATTGACAAAAACAGTACACCTTAAGAGCTAAGGTTTGCTAAGACAGTATTCTCAAGTATAATTTTATCCCTTTTTGGGCCCAAGGGACTAAATTTACAAAAAAGGGCCATTTTCCATGGTTTTGGTTTATCTCTTTTTTGGGGTCTTGGAGATTATTTATAAAAGAGGAAAACCCTAGAGTCTTCTTTAATCCCTTTTTAGACTCCCTAAATAAGAAAAGATCATCGACTGACCTTTTTTTTTCACGCTCATTAACTGGTCCAGAAAGAACATATATTTGGTACAAGTTTACCCCTTTTCCAACCAATTGATTAACTAGGAAAAATGAATACCTTGGGGGATACGTCCTCCCGGGTGAGTTTTCCCAGATATTAGTTTATCTCTTTTTCGGGCTAGGGAACGTAACTTACAAAAAAGGAACTATAGTTCTCCTTGTTATAAGTTTAAAACTTTTTTGTACCTCGGAGACTCAACTTACGAAAAATGTGCACCATGGGAGATTCATCTCACTGAGAAATTATTCCCAAGTTTTAGTTTATCCTTTTTCGGACTTGGGGATCTAAATGTATGAAAAAAAACACTTTGGAGTCTTATTTTAGTGTTTTTATGACTCTCTAAAAGTTAAAAACAATTTATCTTACCTTCTTTGGGCTCATAAAACTTTACATTGAAGGAATCTCCTTTGCGTCAATCCGTAATTACATTGCATGTCTCACTCTTGCATAATTCACCTAATGTCAGATCCATTTTGATATTGGTGAACTTTCAGATCATTCCTTAGGTGCAGGCCTTGCAACATTTTCTCCTTTGCGATCTAACACCCTGACCCATGTAGGAATTTTGCTGAGTGTCCCTATCCTTCACCAATCTCCCCGCACTAAACATCAGTATGTTCCATGCACTTGGAACGATTTTTCTTTCCCGTGACACTCGTTCTTCCTTTGCAACATATCGTTCTTTTATTATTTTTCAACCTTATTAAATATATGAAAAAGAAAAAAAAATATTCCAAAAAAGAGGGGACATGAAACATTCTCTTTTACTGGCAGCAATCTAGTCACCCTTGGAAAAAGCACATCCTTCATTTTTTTATGCAAGAATTGGGATTTAGTATGAACTTAGGAAGTTTTTATCATTACATTGAGTTGTGTCCTCCTCCATTTGATTACTTTTCCAAACATATGGAGAGTTTTTGGTGCCTCATGTGCCATGTACTTATATCAATAACATGCTTCCTAAGTCTTTTATTATGTCATTCTTTTTTAAAATGGAAATTATTACAACCTAAGTCTACCATTATGTAATGATTATATTTACCTTCATGATTCGGTCATCTTGAGAGTCATGTCAAGCCCACATTCAAAATCAATGAAGTTCCATGCTCGATGTTCGAGATCCTATAGTCTTTCCACGACATCTTGTCAAAGACCTCAGGGTAGTGAGTCTTACACTCCTATTATACTCCTACCTGAGTTTTGAATATCTTGAATATATTTCTCAAGTCATGAAGCTATCATCTCCAGCTACAAGCATTGATGCCTCCTGAAGATTCATATTAAATTGTATTTGAATATCTCTTGATGATTTTTAGATGTAGATTCGTTGTGTATTATTCGCGGATACACTTTTTATTGGAATACACATTATTCATGTAGCCATGATTACTGTATATGACATGGATCTATAGTGTACTTGATTGGAATCCATGCTTAGTTTGGCCCGAGCATGGGTATGATTGCCTTGGTGACTATTAATATTATTTTGTAGATGACATGATCACGAATACTTGCCTTGGCTCACTTGACTTGGTGCCTTCCAAATTTATTAAATATGTTGTAACATATTTTGGCCATCGGTTTCTCTTCTCACCTCACACATTAGGGGGCATCTGTTATAGCTCAAAATTCCACTTCTATGCATTTTTTACATTGGCCTACTCATTTACACATTTTCCAACCCCTTTTTTTGAGGTTCCTCTTAAAAAACATCTTTTTGTATGGTAAACATTCCCTGATACACATGCAGAGAATTTAAAAACATGGCCTCAATACTTAAGAGCCTGCATGTACTGTCAAAAGTTGCAAAAATTAAAAAAAAATCACGCTTTCCGGTGGAGTTTACGGGCTATTTTAGGTTGCACAACCATTTTACCTCTTGCAACCCTTCTGAAAACCAAATATCCATCATTTCTCCATTATAAAAGGGCCCTAGGGGGTTCACTGGAAAGATTAAAGAAGAGGAAAGTGAAATCTACCAAAATTTCTCCCTTTTATGCCAAGCCTTTTTCATCATGTTCTGAGTTTTCATCCTTAGCATTCTCAATCCTTCATCCTCCTTATACAATACACCCATTTCCTTCTATTGGCATGTTGGTTGTGAGGATCTCACTTTGGGAATGGTGCACTTGGAGTCTAATTAGAGGAACCAAGGCAAGGTTCATAGAGCAACATCGACAATATTAGGTTGTATCTTATCATCTTGTTATCAATAAAATAGAATTTTCTTGTCCCAAATCTATGTGTTTTCATGTTTATGTTTCTAAATTGTTTTCATGAATATTTAGGCCTATAAATGATCTTGGTGATTATGGATATGTTGTTGTATAGTGTTATCTGAATTTGTCTCAGGGTAGCATTGGGAGGAGGTATTCAATCCATGAAATAACATCGAGAGGAGAGGATCTACTACAGACGAAAGGAATTAAAGTGCATACCTTGATTGGATCTTCCTTTCCTTAATTGGCATTAGTTATTGTTAGATTTGGGTGGAATATGACTAATTTTGTCTTTTAAGGTGTCTTTGATCTACCTGATTAGTGATATTTCCCCCCAAAGCATGGAGCTTGTCCTTATCCGTTTCCATTGAAACTCACTAGACCCCTCAAACAATTTATTTAATATTTCCCTCAATTTCAAAGAAAATTATTTTTCCCCCTTATAAATTCTTTCAAAACATGTATGAAACATTTTTCACATTTCATAGAAAATAACATTTTTTTGTTGTTTCACACTCAAAATCACTTTGGCTTAAACACAACTTGTATTTCACTAACTCAAAATTTATTTGATCATGACATGTCATATCACTGCAAATTTGTGTTTATCACAACAAAGAGAAAATTTCTAAAGAACTCATTTGCATCCTCCTCACCATCACATCCTTCGAATATTTATTTCCTTGTGACTTATCGCACTAACCAAATTTTTCCCTCTTCCATCATATCACAAATAACATTTTCATGCATTATATACTGCATATCCCAAAAGTTTCCACTTGGATGATATATTTCTTAGAATACCACTTTCAATATTGTGACATATCACATAGGATGAAGTTTTCTTCCCTTGATATTTATCAAACAATTTTTTTCTTCACATGACATATCACATATCCTCAAGCTTTCTACCTTTTCAATATCCTTTTCCATATGACACCATGCCAAAGTTTCTTTTTTTGTGATACATTGCACTTCCTAGAAATTTTAATTGTCGTGACAAACATTTTATTGCATCGCACCAAAGTTTTATTTTGTTTGATACATCAACATGAATGATTGATGTGACTTTTAAAAAGGGTTTCAATTGCACCAAAATTGATTTTTTTTATTAAAAAAAATGAACCTTTTTTATTTCCACCATCCTTACTCTAACACCTATCTTAAGAGACGAGACTAAAAAAGTGCACAATAGCCTAATGCAACCAACGACCATATGAATTCACATCAACAACCGCCAACCAACATTTGACATGTATGCACTTGTTCATTGGGAGTAATAAAATCCAACCACATGGCCAAGATTTTCCAAGTTACCTAAAGGGTGAATTGATCGGGATTTTGTCCATGTCTACCCAAGATTTACATTTCTTGACCAAGAAAGCTCTTTTCTCACCATTGAAAGCCATCCCTATGGTCTAATGAATCCTTCATACACACACATCAGAGAACCAATGCACTGGTTACCTCAATCGATACACCATAAGTTCCCATGCTCAACCCCCTCTTTTATTCACTTGTGGTCCAAATGACATCAAAATACCCATCACTTTGACCAAATATGGTGTAGCATATAATGTCATCCCAGGGGTAAAATTTAACCTATAAGTTTCCTAACAAACACAACAAACAACCTAGCCTACTTATCATCAAAGAATATTTAAATACAAAAAGGGTTTTATCCTTTAGATTTATAAACATCAAATTTGATAGATAACATTGATTTTAAAATTCCAACCCTACTCACACCTTCCCTCCCTTCCTGCCAAATAGGTCATCGAGGGAACCATCCACTAAACATAGCAAACATCCCTCTATTAAGCAGCAAAAGCAAAACATAGCATATAATAGAGCATAAAATAAGCAATATCAAACTCGCATTAAACTAAGCACATCAATCATACATAACACAGTGACTTATGCGGAAAACCAATGAGGGAAAAAAACATGGGCAATGATTATCAATCTTCTTATTATTTAAGGGAGAATTACAATGGCCTTGATAGTCATACAACCATCCTCTCCTCACACACTATACTCGCTTTCATCTCGCATCGTATTCCACCTCTATGGGTATGCTCACATATATAACATATATCACTCATTTATACAAATTGATAATGAATAGATCACATAGTTACACAAGTAGTTCATAAATAGATTGCATGCATGCACATTAAAATAGTTGCATGCATTTTCATGTGCATTTCCATGTGACCGCATGAGGAAATTCATTGGCATGTTTCCAACAATCTTCACCTTGAAAATAATTTACTTGATATATCATTCCCTTAATTAATTCATCACCTTTTCTGCAAGCCAAGAGAAACCAAACACTATCGTAGCTTCTCTAACAAAATTGGATTCGCAAACATGTCTACAGAATTCACTTATGTATGGACATTTTCCAAAGACACTCCACCTTCATCAACAATATTTCTTACAAAATGGTACTTAACAGAAATATGCTTTGTCTTACTGTGATAAGCTCTATTTCTATCCAAATGAATAGAACTTTGACTATCGCAAAATACTTTCACCTTGTCCTGCATCCTTCTAAACTCACCCAACAAACCCTGTAACCAAATTTCCTCCTTGCATGCATGTGAAGCATCCATATACTTTTCCTAAGTAGTGGATAAAGAGACTACGTTTTGGATCATTGACATCCCACTAATAGGTCCTCCTGCAAGAGTAAATACATATCTTGAAGTGGATCTCATTTTTCCAAGTCACTTACAAAATATGAATCTACATAACTGCAAATTGAATCTCTCGAACCATCATAGGTGATAGAATAACTTCTTGTGCCTCTAAGATATCAAAGCACCCATTTCATTGCTTCCCAATGCTCTTTTCCTAGATTTTCCATGTATCGACTGACAACACCAACTGCATGTGAAATATCTGGTCTAGTACTCACCATCACATACATCAAACTTGCCACTACATTACCATATCATACAAGAGACATATAATCCTTTTCTTCATCATTACTAGGACATAAACCTAAAGAAATATTGAAATGGGAAGCCAAAGGAATATGTACGGGTTTCACATTATTCATACAGAATCTCATAAGTATTTTCTCCACATACTTCTATTGTGATAACCAAAACTTACCATTTTTCCTGTCTCTATGTATCTCCATGCCTAAGATTTGTTTTTCTGCTCCTAGATCCTTCATATCAAATTCCCTAGCCAACTGAGCCTTTAACCTGTTGATTTTGACCATGCTCTTGCTTTCCCCAAGTATATCATCAACATATAACACCAAAATAATGAACATGCCATTTTCCAAGTTTTTAAGGTAAACACAATGATCATATTCACTCCTTGTAAAATTTAGGCTCGTCGTGAAGGAGTCAAACTTCTTGTACCATTGCTTGAGAGACTGTCTCAGGCCATACAATGACTTCTTGAGTTTGCAAAAAAAACTCTTATTGTGATCCTGAACAAACCCTTCTGGTTGTTCCATATATATATCGTCATCTAAATATCCATGTAAAAATGTTGTTTTAACATCTAGCTTCTCTAACTCAAGATCAAGTAAAGAAATTAGTGCTAACATAACAAGAACTGAAAAAAGCTTCACAACTGGTGAAAAGATCTCATGAAAATCACTACCTTCCTTTTGAGAATACCCCTTTGGTACCAGAATTTCTTTATGCCTTTTGACTTTATCATTAGCACCCTTTTTCAATTTGTAGACCCACTTGCGACTGACAACCTTCCTATCCTTTGGAAGTTCTATCAGGACCCATGTTTTATTCCTCTCTAAGGAATCCATTTCTTCATTCATAGATTTCTTCCATTGAGCACTTTCAGATACCTTAATTTCGTCCTCAAAACAACTAGGTTGACCATCAATAGAAACAAAAGCCACTGATGAAACATAATCGTCATACCTTGTAGGAGGATTTTTGACCCGTGAATATCTCCTCATAGATGGTTAAAGAATATCCTCAGTTTCCTAGATATTTTCTGCATCTACATATTCATCTTCTTCTTCTATAACTTCTTCCTACTCTTGCCTTTCTGAAGATGGTTGAGTTTATAACTAAATTTGATGAACTTGCAATACATGTTCTTGTCTCACTTCAACATCTACCAATTCTGATTTTAAGAGTGAGGATTAATTAAATACTACATCTCTGCTAATGATGAGTTTATATGCAGTAGGATCCCACAATCTGCACCCATTAACTCCATCACCATAACCAACAAAGACATATTTCTTTGATCTAGGATCTAACTCAGAATGTTGATATTTGGAAATAAGAGCATAAGCATCACAACCAAGTATTCTTAGATTTGAAAAATCACACGACTGACATGCCCATACCTCTTTTGGAATATTATAGTTTATTGCAGTTGATGGTGACCAACTTATCATATAGCATGTTGTAATAACTGTTTCTGCCCACAATTCCTGCTGCATCTTGGCATTACTGAGCATGCTCCTTACTCTCTATAAGAGTCATATTCATGTGTTCAACAACACCATTCTGTTGAGGAGTATAAACCCTTGTATTATGTCTTTCGATCCCATCTTCCTTACAATAGTTATCAAATTCAACATATGTGAACTCACCTCTATTGTTTGTCCCTAAACACTTTATTGACATGTCAGTTCTCTTTTAAACCCAAAGCTATGAATTGCTTAAAATTATTAAATACATCATGTTTTATTTTAAGTAAATAGACCCAAACCTTTATAGAGTAATCATCTATAAATGTCACATAATATGATGATCCTCCAAAATAAATTGTAGGGGATGGTCCCCAAACATATGAATGAATGTAATCGAGGATACCTTTGCTTATATGCCTTCCTGTTTTAAACTTTTGTCTACACTATTTTCCAAAAACAAAATACTTGCATAAATTCAAATTTAGAAACTTCAAACTTGGAAGTGACTTACGATCAACCAGTACCTTAAGCCCTTTCTCTCTCATAAAATAACAAAGTCACTTACATCTTCAGATGCTACCACTTCTTGATTTACTTTTTTCCTTCCTTCAAGTTGATAAAGGTTATTTATCCTCTTTGATTTCATTACTACCAATATGTCTTTGGGCAGCTTCAGTACTCCACCTTGAGTTGTACACTTATAATGAGAATAATCTATAACTCCCAAAGATATCAAGTTCTTTCTCAGTTTAGGAACATGCCTTGCATCTGTTAATGTTCTTACAAAACCATTATGCATTTTAATTTGGATGCTACCAACTCCAACAATTTTACAAGAAAAATCATTTCCCATAAAAACAACACCATCATCAATAGATTGGTAAGTTGAGAACCAATTTCTATGAAGACATGTGTGGATGGATGCACCAGAATCTAACAACCAATGTTGGTGTTGATGTGACATATCACAAGTAGACAATACCTCATCAACCATACCTGAACTGGAACCTAAACTTGTTTCAGCTACATTAGCTTCCTTTGCTTGTTTTGTGGATTCCTCCTTGGATGCATTTTGTCTTTTCCAAAAATCCTTCTTGAGATGCCCGTTGGAACAGGGGAAAACCCAGGGTTCAATGCTTCAACAACGCACCAACAAAACCCTAACTACCCACCCTTTCGGCAACACCTGCGAAGCAGATGAAGTCTCACCCGAGGTAGAGATAGGGGGGTTGCAGGACTTAGGTGTCTACAACCAAGCTAGGACACAGATTTGTGATTACAATACTTGAAAGAGCACTTAGCCAATAACATTCATTAGTTCTTGAACCTTGTTCACATCATAGGTTAAACCCTAATTACAGATCAATGAAATAACAATCAAAATCAAGCCCTTAAAACCTCTTAGCACATAGCATTAGATCAGATCTGGCATTCATCATACATAAAGCACTAAGAAACCACATATCTATCTATCATACATGAAGATCAATGCACTAAGTAGATAAACACATAAACAACATGAGAAATATTGTAAAAAGAAACTCAAAACACAGGATATACGTGGTTCACCCCAGTGTGGGGCTACGTCCACCAACTTCTTCTTCTCTTATTTATTAATATTCAAACTTAATACATTCTTTAGCTCATGTGCACAAAGACACAGAGCGCAACTCCATAGAGGACAGGATATCTACGCACAACTCGCCAAACCCTCCTTACCGAAATCATCTCAAGGCACAGAGCCAACTCCTTATTAGCACAAAGCCTTAAATATTATGTGCACAAAGCCTCTTTCAATTCCTTGTACTAATCCAAAACAACTCAATACAACACTTAGCTATCACTTTTACATATTATTGCATGAAACCAACTTAGGTCGACTTCGCTCTAAGACCTACCTACTTATTTATACATTACAAAAAGGTCTAAACATGGGTAGACCCATGGGCCGACATCCCATACCCGTTACATAAACCCTAAAAGCCCAAAAATCCCACAAAATAGGTGAGATCCCACGATCTCAGCTCCACCTCGGTGCTCCATCTTCGACCAGCCTGTCAAAGTCCCAAAAAATGGTCAAACATGACCAAAGGGAAAACAACTCCCCAACACTCACCTATGACTTCTCCTGAGTCACTCAAATTTGGGCAGGGCTACTTTGAAGGCCTAGAGCTTATCTCGAGCTGCCTCGACTTGCTTCTTCGCTAGAGCATCCTCCTCGGTGAACTTATGAATGACTTTCATGGTGACAGACCCTTCCAAGCATTGTTCCATTGTCGCAATTGTTGGGCTCTAAAGATGTCTTAAAATATAACCTCTATGCATCATCCAAAGGTAGGCGTTGGTGCAATTGTTTTACTTGTCTCCTACGTAGGTTCTTACCTTCCATTTTCAATACTCGTCCTCCAATGATGCAACCCTTGCAAAGGGATAACAATCGTAAAAAAAGGAACAACAATCATTATGTTCAAATGAACAGCAAAAGGAATAGAAATCATGACAAGGGAAAGACAGTCGTTATATTGGGCTGAACCAATGTTGTATTAATTGAGTTGTAGTACTTGCCCAACTATCTAATTTATCAACCTGGGGTTTGTAAACTGACGAAGCACACACAAAGTATATGCAAGATTGAAGCAGGACTAATCTAATCTAATGTTTAAGCTACAACTGAAATCAAATCATTAATCTAACACACGACTGAAATTGAATCATTAATCTAACACACAACTGAAATTGAATTAATCTAGTTGCGTAAATGAAATTACTCTAAAAATGGGAAATTGCGTGAAGGAAGTAATCTAGAAATGGAGAACTACATGAAGGAAAAACAAGTGCAACATGTGAAGAGTTGAATTGACACAACAACATATGTGAGATCTCACCAATGAAGCAATCTTATATTATAATAATCAAATCAATCTTTATAAAAGAATAATGAAAGCATACGAACCAAAACCATGAATCAAATCTAAGAATCCCTTTCTCTTTCGAATCCTAATGACTACTCTGATTCTAATTACATAATCTAACTGCATCCTAATTCCTCTTCTACTTGAATCCTCTAATTCTAATTGAATTCTCATGAAGAGAGAGCACTCTCATTTATACATGAGAGCCTTGAAGATAAGATAACCATCTCATTATTACAGATCCACTTTTATCTCAACTTATTTCCCATTATTACAAAATATAATCCCTTCAAATTCTCACACATATCTCTCATATATCTTGGATAAGATATTCCAACCAAATCTCCATGATCTTCTCCTTGGAATGGGCTTGAATTATCTCCTCAAATCTTGAAATGGTGGAGGAAGTGTTCAAAAAGTCCTTTTGAATTAATCATTCTCATATTCCTACACATTACAAAGCTTACAGATATTTGAGATATATATGAAAACATGTTGATTTTCTAACATTTAATCACAAATTCCTTTTAAATACTAAAATGAATAAAGTGGAGAACAATAAGGTGAAACCCAAGTATATTTATGGAAATATTATTGTGAAAGGTTAATGGGGTGATGAAATGTGGAGAATGATGAAGGGAAAGATGGATGAAAATAAGACATTTTTTAGCCCAAACATACCCCCCAACTTAACTTGTTGCATGTCCTCATGCAACCATGCATGGAGCTTCTAAAGAAGTTTTGGCATCTAAATGTTTCCTTTGAGTGATGATAATGAATGTTTTCCAGGATGGGATTTACATGAGTAACAACTGACATTTTTCTTATGGTTGGTTCTTGTGTGACAACCATGAATATAAAAAATGTTGGTTCTTGTGTTAACAACATTCATTTCGTTATTTTTCTCTTGTTGTTATGATAATAATTTTCCCATATTCTTATTGGAAAATGTATGCTATCAATGTGCATAAGGAAAACATCACCGAGTATAAGAAATCCATTTTTTTGTATATGCGTGAATCATGCCAATATGTATAACAATGCTTATGAAGCAAAGTGCAACAGACTGTTGTTGGAAAATAAATGTTCATAATTGGTAAATGAGACGAAAAATGGAATGATGGTAGTGGAAAAGTGGAGTGATGATAGTGAATAAAGTCCCCTACCCCCCAACTTAACTTGTTGCATGTCCTCATACAGCATGGCATAAGTCATAGAAGTTAAAAGGAAAGGGAACTGGGTGAGGGAATTTTCCAAATTATTCATTGCTAGCAGTTGAGGAATTACATGATTAAAGTTTCGAAAATAGCATACCTCCACTTACCCAAAATGTTGATGAACTATGCAATAGGAATATGGTTGATGTGACTGCTAGAGCATGGAAGATGTTGTTGTTGCAGGATCATGTGAGAAGTGACTTTTGTTGTAGCTGCGACTGTTGTCTACTAGATCAGAGAATGTGAAGTGGAGGGATCTGAACTACTGCTGAATGAATCATGGAAGAAATTATGGAAGTGGAACTATGGTACTCTCATATGGCTGAAGTCATTCTGATGTAACTGCTAATAGAGTCATGAAAAGTGTATAGTCTTCACCCGCTGCTAAAACCTGATGGTACAATTCTAATCATGCAAATGAATGTGTCGATGTCGAGCATGAAAAGAAGTCATTGGATTACCGACGAATGATGAATGTCGTTAACCAATGCGAGGCAAACTCATCATTGATGTCAATGAGTGTCAAGGTACCCGAGTACATCTTGTGAAGTGCGAATGAATGAGCTGATGTCAAGCCACTTGCAAGATCTAATGATCAAGGGACATTGATGTATTCCCATGATTGTTAGCGATAAAACTTGCCATTAAGGCATGGAAGCCTCCAGGTACCCAAAATGGACTCTAGTCTATATCCCAAATAAGGTGTTGAGGTCGATGGGGCAAGACTTGTTGAATGGTGGGCCTTAAGGAATCCCACATCAGTCAACGTGAGTTCTGATAAAAAGAGTGGTAGGACTATAAAGAAAAGATCTCAGTAGTAACAGTGTATATGGAAAGGCAATGTAGTCATGGAAAGGGAGTTGAATAGTTTTATTGACAAGGAAAACTGTACTAAAAAAGATAAAGAGATGTATGCGACTCAGAAATATAGGTGTGTGAAGTCATGAAGGATAATTCAATGGAAGATGGGCTTCAACACAGGGATGACCAGTCTGCTTTGAAGGAGAAATGGAGGAATAAATTCATGATGCAAATGGGTTTATGAAAAGGTTTATGTGTAACAACAAACGTCATGATGTTTATGATGAGTAACAAATCCTTCAAGCAGTCAATAAAGCATGTCTTTATTTTCAAAAGATTTGTGATCTTTGAAAATCACTTCTGCAGCAAGATGCGATCGGTCGCGCACCTGAAAAAAACTTAGTACAAATCCTGCATGAAAACTTGTGAGATGTTCAAAAATATAACATGCAGAAAGAAGGACAAATGTGACAAAGTAAATAAAATGCATTTTATTCTTCTTGTCATTATCATTGCCCGTGTGCTCGTGATCATTGCCCGCATGCTTGTTTGCTTGCTAAAGTGACTCCGAGAAACCACTTAGCGTAAAATCGCAAAAACTTTATTCTTCTTCTTCTTCTTCTTCTTCTAATAAATAAATATAATGAAATTGTTTTAAAACAAAATTTTATAATAAAACAAACAACTTAGTACAAATCCTGCATGAAAACTTGTGAGATGTTCAAAAATATAACATGCAGAAAGAAGGACAAATGCGACAAAGTAAATAAAATGCATTTTATTCTTCTTGTCATTATCATTGCCCGCGTGCTCGTGATCATTGCCCGCGTGCTTGTTTGCTTCTTTCTAAAGTGACTCCGAGAAACCACTTAGCGATCGCAAAAAAATACTCCTCCTCCTCCTCCCTCCCTCCTCCTCCTCCTCTCCTCCTCCTCCTCCTCCTCCTTCTTCTTCTTCTTCTTCTTCTTCTTCTTCTTCTTCTTCTTCTTCTTCTTCTTCTTCTTCTAAATAAATATAATGAAATTGTTTTAAAACAAAATTTTATAATAGGAAACAAACAACTTTTTATTTTTTATTTTTTTATTTTTTATTATGTTTGACCTAAATTTTTATAATTTTTTTATATTGTTTTTGTTATTACTTTGTTTTATTATAAAAGGATTATGATAAAAAAAAAAAAAAAAAAAAATTTTTTTTTTATTATAAAAATTGGTTTTAAATAGTTTCATTTTTTTAGTTGTATTATTATAACAATATAAAAATTATAAAAATTTAAGACAAACATAATAAAAAATAAAATAAAACTGTTGTTTTATCATAAAATTTTGTTTTTAAAGCTAATCCCTAAACTAAAAAATTATAAAAATTAGGTCCAAACATAATAAAAAATAAAAACTTGTTGTTTGTTTTATTATAAAATTTTTGTTTTAAAACAATTTCATTTTATTTATTTAGTTTTATTATGAAAATTATATATAAAAAAAATATTTATTTAGTTTTATTTTTTTTATATATATTTTTATAATAAAATAAATAAATAAATGAAATTGTTTTAAAACAAATTTTATAATAAAACAAACAACAAGTTTTTATTTTTTATGTTTGACCTAAGATTTCATGGTATATATTGTTATAATAATGCAACTAAAAAATGAAACTATTTAAAACCAATTTTTATAATAAAATTTTTTTTTTTTTTTTTCAATTTTTTTTTTATCATAATCCTTTTATAATAAAACAAACTAAAATAATACAAAAACAAATAAAAAGAAAAAAGATATAGAATTTGATTATAAAACAGACAAACGTGCTGTTAACTGTCATGCCAACAAGCCACCATGAATGCTTCAGCTGTTAGGAGAAAATTTGTGGCGCACAGCATCCATTCTCCATCTATGTTTCTCATACAGGATCGACATCCATTATGGGTTATAAGCATCATGTAAAAACCAATTAAATGTGTGTTGTAAATAACTTGAATCCCTAGGCACTACCTGGATAAAAAACAAATAAAAGAAAAAGATATAAATTTGATTATATAAAACAAGACAAACAGTGCCTGTTAACTGTCATATACCTGCGCCAACAAGCCACCATGAATACTTCAGCTGTTAGGAGAAAATTTGTGGCGCACAGCATCCATTCTCCATCTATGTTTCTCATACAGGATCGACATCCATTATGGGTTATAAGCATCATGTAAAAACCAATTAAATGTGTGTTGTAAATAACTTGAATCCCTAGGCACTACCTGGATGGTTTTGAAGAGCTGGACTTGTGATTACACTATGCCTCCATCAGACTCTGTCAACAGTGTTGAATTTTTTTTATGTTGTCTTTGTATCAATGGGTTCAAGGAAGAACGCCAATGCGAATCGGGTATGGGATATTCCATACTAATTTCATGAATGGTTTTAAAAACGTGCAGAAATCCCCACAGTGTTCTGGAGACAGAAATTTAAGAAGACTGTGTCCGCTGGTATTGACTTTGCCTGCTGGTATTGACTACTAATTCCATGAATTGCTTTCAAAAAATGCAGGAATCTCTACAATGTTATAGAATATGGAGATTGAAGAATACAGTGCCAGCTGGTATTGACTTAATGGCTAGCGATATTGTGTATGTAGTGGCGCCCATGGCTATGAAACAAGTTAATAATATAACTGGTGGCGAATCAATTATACACGAATACCTTGGAATATTCTTTAACCATCTCCTCTCAGCAGGCTTCTCCTGGCGATAAAGTTGCAATGGCATCGACTTCCCTTGTACATGTGTGTGTCCGCATCGCTACAGCATCCCACCAGCAAATACGCGTTCGGGAATGATTTCTTGGCCTGCTCCAGAGATCGGGTGTGGCTGAAGTGGAAGAGATCATATATTCTGTCTGCGTAAACGCGAATGGTCTTCTCGGTCTTTGACGGATCTGGGCAGAGGTGAGGATCGAACAGGCGAGTGGGAGGTGCCCATTCATCGCAATTGAATACTTCTTCCTCTTCTTGATACTATGCCATTCAAACTCTTCCCAATTGAACTCTCTATTGACAAAGAAAAAAAACAGTTGACGTCCATTTGTTCAATTCTCCATAGTTCTACCAGTCCAATCTTCTTCCGCCGACACTATGGAATGGAATGGGTGGTTGAATCATTTTCTCGAGGAGGTGGAAATCAAAGATTGCATTTCCAATTCCTCAAATATAATTGCAATATGCGCAAAGAATCAAAGAGGTAAGGGGATCCGTTTATTACCACTTCAGCAGTGGACATGTCAGCTGAGAATGCGCGTTTTTAGAAACATAATCGAGCATATCATTTTCAATTTTGGGGAGTGCAGCAACCTAACATAGCGTGACGGTTTGGAAATAATATCGTCGATGATTGCTACAAATCATTAATACAATCAAATCAGAGTTTAGTTTTGGAACATCCGGCAAAAAAATCTTTGAATGTCATTGAACGCACAAGTGGATACCGTATCGTCGAAATTGCATTAAATAATATTCATTCATTGTTGGAGCTCATGATCAATAAGTAACTGCCTTCTTTTTGTTAATGGATAGTTATCAGAGAACTCACATGTAGGTATAGAATGTTGAGATTCCTTCTAAGCGTCATAATTATATGTTATGGTCTTGGATTTCCACTATGCTGCTTTCCGTGCCAATGCTATGGCTCATGCATATTGTATGTTGATGTGCTAAATGTGAGGCCAAATCGTGTTCTTCTTCACCAACCGATGTTGCTTTCCAGCTCGCCGACTTACCATCTTCCCATGTTTATACATGCAAAATTCCTTAACTGATGCCTATAAACAATCGCCTCTCTGAAGAAACCAGTCCCAAAGGCAAGTACACCACGTCATGGAGGTGAGGCACTCCAGTAAAAATATTTGTGGGTCTTCTTTTTGTATCATTTTGCAGCCACAATTGTGATGGTTTCGAATATTGAACCTTGCCGACGAGGGTGGATCGTGGATTACCTACCGAGGACCCATTGAGAAAATCTAGTGACTATGCTTCTGTTTGAACTCAAATTCAAAGGAAAACCCTTGTGAGGTAATTGAATCATGGATGGACACCCATTATCCATAGAGATATTAAGTATGATTTCGGAGGCACCTTTGCAATAAGCTCAATATTTTCCATCAGGAAGCATCACTGCAACAATCATTACCTGGCAGAGTTGAAAGGTTGGATTCACTGCGCTCTATGACATTGTTTCTACTCAATGATGCATCAAAATCTTAGCAGAGTAGATCGAGTTGGTGAACATAGAATTTCATGTTTCCCTTCTTTACTAATCACCACCTTACCCCCTATATTCTGGAATATGCGCTCCAAAGGCGATTTCAATGCAGTTTTATTGATTTCAGATCTCAAACAATCTCCAATCTTCTTGACATTGTCAGTATGAGGATGCACAAAATTTATTTATGTTTTTATTATGTTTTCAAAAATAGGAATAAAATAAAAATAAAAAATTATTTTGCAAGCTTATTAAAAATTTATGAGCAAATGGAAGATGAAAAATAGATTAGGCAAAATTTTATTTTCGTCAATTAATTGATATTCCTAAAATAAATCATTCAGTCATCCTACTTTCTAATCCTCGTGATCTCAAGAAGTGCAGAGGAGAGCATACTTATTCTAGCAAAAATAAAAAACTTGAAAATAAAACCCTACCTACACTATGCTAATTAGAAATGAGAGAGTTGTTACGTATAATCAAACAGCCAATGTATCCATGCCTGCAAAGTAACAATAAAAGGTTATCTTTCAATTTAGCAATTGACACTCGAGAATATGTATGGGCGTGCGAAATTAGCTGCTGAAGTTTTAAATTAACAAAATAAAAAGGAAAACTAAGTGGAACTAACCTAGTACTATCTTGAAACCAGCGTTCGATCAGGCTTTTGTAGGTGTAATTTATCTTACTCAGATCATGTTGCAGCTCCTCGTTGTCCTCCTCGACCTCTTGCACGCCTAATGATTCTTCATTAAATATGAAAGGTTCTTCGTATGTTTATTCTTCGTTCGCCTTAGGAGGAGTGAATAAGCTTTCAACTGCTATCAAGATCTCCTCCTCCAAAGAAGAGGAGACCCCAACTTTTTCTAGGATCTGAGTAAGTTGTTCCAAGATTAAATTCATTCTTAAATCATGTTAGAAAAAAAAAGGATTCTTACAGCACCCAAATCAAAATGAAAAAAACTTTAAAAAAAACACTCTTGCTAAAACATAAAAAATAATAATTACTCTTCACAGTTGCGGAAATGAAAACATTCATAATAGTTGGTAGGGACAGTGAGGAATCTACATTGAAGCAACTCTATGACCCTTTGAACCAACACATGTAGATCACACTTGCAAAAATTAAAACTACTCTTGCATGAATTGAAATTTGCAGAAATTGAAATTACTTCTACCTAGTTAGTAGGGAGAACATGAGGAGTCTCCTCTCACAAGCTTCTATGTCCCCTTACCAACATGCCTAGATCAAAGTTGCAGAAATTGAAACTAATCTTGCAGAAATTGAAATTTCCAGAAATTGAAACAACTTTTACCTAGTTTGTAGGGAGAACATGAGGAGTCTCCTCTCACAAGCTTCTATGACCCCTTACCAACATGTCTAGATCACACTTGCATGAATTGAAATGAAAAAGAAACTAATACCTCAATCCATCATGCTTCCCCAGCAACGGTGCCAAAATGTTGGGCTCTAAAGATGTCTTAAAATATAACCTCTATGCATCATCCAAAGGTAGGTGCTGGCGCAAGCATTTTACTTGTCGCCTACATTAGTTCTTACCTTTCGTTTTTAATACCTTTCCACCAGATATGAAACCCCTACAAAGGGACAACAATCGTAACAAAAGGAACATCAATCATTATGTTCAAATGAACAACAAAAGGAACAACAATTGTGACAAGGGAACGACAGTCGTTATATTGGGACGAACTAATGTTGTATTAATTGAGTTGTAGTACTTGCCCAATTATATAATTTGTCAACCTGAGGTTCTTAAACTGATGAAGCACACACAAATTATATGCAATATTGAAGCGGGACTAATATAATCTAATGTTTAAGCTACGACTGAAATTGAATCATTAATCTAACACACGACTGAAATTGAATCATTAATCTAACACACAACTGAGATTGAATTAATCTAGTTACGTAAATGAAATTACTCTAATAATGGGAAATTGTGGGAAGGAAGTAATCTAGAAATGGAGAACTACATGAAGGAAAAACAAGTACAACATCTGAAGAGTTGAATTGACACAATAGGATATGTGACATCTCACCAATGAAGCAATCTTATATTATAATAATCAAATCAATCTTTATCAAAGAATAATGAAAGCTTGAAAACCAAAACCATGAATCAAATCTAAGAATCCCTTTCTCTTTCGAATCCTAATGACTACTCTGATTCTAATTACATAATCTAACTGCATCCTAATTCCTCTTCTACTTGAATCCTCTAATTCTAATTGAATTCTCATGAAGAGAGACCACTCTCTTTTATACATGAGAGCCTTGAAGATAAGATAACCATCTCATTATTACAGATCCACTTTTCTCTCAACTTATATCCCATTATTACAAAATATAATCCCTTCAAATCCTCACACATATCTCTCATATATCTTAGATAAGATATTCCAACAAAATCTCCATGATCTTCTCCTTGGAATGGGCTTTAATTATCTCCTCAAATCTTGAAATGGTGGAGGAAGTATTCGAGAAGTCCTTTTGAATTAATCCTTCTCATATTCCTACACATTACAAAGCTCACACATATTTTATATATATATGAAAACATGTTGATTTTCTAACATTTAATCACAAATTACTTTTAAATACTAAAATGAATAAAGTGGAGAACAATAAGGTGAAACCCAAGTATATTTATGGAAATGATATTGTGAAAGGTTAATGGGGCGATGAAATGTGGAGAACGATGAAGGGAAATATGGATGAAAATAGGACATTTTTGAGCCCCAACAACAACCAATTGGTATAGTTTTGAGACTTGTCCTTCAACTTCTTCAAAAATCATGCAGGCTTCATCATGCACCGGTTGGAGTCTCTGTGTCACTTCCATAACCTTGCTCTAGATGGCAATAACATGTTGTTGGATTGCGCATTGCTCCTGTGACCTCTTCATCTTTTCAACTGGAGTAAGAAGCTTCATTTGTTCTTGTATGGTGGACGCCTATTGATTCACCTCCTGGAATTGTGCTTCCAATTTCCTCAGCTTTGGATCTTCTACAAGGCCCTCGTAGGTATGCGCACTTCGATCACTTAGTTTATTACACTCTGAGGTGAGTGCTCTGATTATTTCTACTGCCCTCTTGGCGATTTATTCCCTCTGATCGCGCACTTCTTACGGAGTTCTCAACACTTCTTGAAGTTCTAACTCTGTTACTCATGATTGAAGCTGCTGAATGGCCTCAGGAAGCATCCCCACTTGGCTCTCGGTTGAATCTTCTTCCTCCTATTCCAAGCCCGACACAATGAAAAGTGCTCTATTCATTGCCTCTTTAACCCCAATCTGGTCTACGAGAAATTGGTCTTTCTCTTTCTGGATTTTCTGTTTATCCTCCTCGAACATCGCCCTAAGTTCATCTTTCTCTTTCTATGCAACTCGAACTTACTCTAGGACCTCGTCCTTCTCTTGCTTCAGGGCTTCTATAGCTTGTTCCTTATCTTCCTCGACTCGACAAAGTCAAGCCTCTGTTGCATCTGCTAACCTTCGTAATTGGGTGGGCTCATCCCCCAATTCTACACTTTCCATTGAAGGATGCACAGTAGGCACTACGTGGATCGAATGGATAGCTTGTTGGATGTCTTTGAGCTCCTTATCTATTCTATCATACAATGTTTCTTGCTTCACTTAATGTCTTTGTAGGATATTCTCTGAAGAATATTATACGGCTATGATGATGAGCTCGATATCGTCCACTGTGAGCACATTCTGCGACTGGGGTTTATTGGCTCAGATCTTCTTCCGTGTTGAGGGCTTTTGTGGATAAGCCTTTATTTTCTTTGATGTCTTTGCATCTATAAGGGGATCCTTCAGCAGTGTAACTTCGCCTTTGTATTTCTTGTCTCCTTCTTCCCCTCCTTCCTCTTGGTTTACTTTGTCTCCTCCTCCTCCTACAGGTGAGTCAGAAGCAATTTCCTCCGATGTGATGTCCTTCTCATCACTTTCTATGTCATGCACTTCCTCCTTTTTCTTCTTTTTATTTGTGTTTCTCTGCCCATCATGCTCGACCCGGGTGACCAATGGACTTCCAATGATGTCATGGTCAGAAAGTTCTGCATATTCCACCAATACAATGATTTTTTTTTTCCATTCCTTAGTGATCTCCTTCATGTCTTCCTCGATCAACTTATAGTAGGACTGCATCTCCTCCTTACTTTTATCCCTGCACACGGTGATATAGATGAAGTTTCGATTTCCATGGAACTTCATGAACGATCTGTACTGATGGAGTGTATTTAGTGTCATTCGGGAGAATGATTCAATGGCACGCTTCAGTTGTAGGTAGTAAGTATGGAAGACAACATTCGATTGTCACTGCTTCGCCATATCATTCGTGGAGAACCTTGCGGCCAACGGATCTGATGGATCGACTTCAGGAAATGTTGCTCCTTCCTGCATGTACCAAGAAATAAATGCAATCAGTACCAATAGCCAACTAAAGTGAGACTCATATCCTTGATTTTGCACTTCGCGACAGTCCTTTTCCATCTTGTTGATGAGGTAGTTTTCTTAGTTCATCTGCATTCCTTCTATGCACTTCCCTGTGAGGTCCACTACAAACCCTGTTACTTTTGTCGATCGATTATTTCTAATGATCTTACCAGCTATCAGTTGGAAAGAAAAGTGCACTAGGCCATATTGGATGGAGGCTACCTGGTAGCCTTGCTTCCCCTTCTCTACATCTCCATAGTCCTCCTTGATGTGTTGTGCCAGGGAGCGATCTGGTGTCTTCCCTGGGTAGAACTGGTGAGGGTCTGGTCCCTACATGATAAGTCCTATGATTAGGTGGATCGATGTTGGATCCACAGTGATGCACCTATCTAACCAAAGATAATCTCCATGATAGCACGACAGGAGGCATTTAATGAAAGCATTAACCTCCTGATGTTGACCGAAGTGGGGGATATTCATCATGTTTAAGATCGTTGATCTCACAAGCTCCTTAATCTACGATTATGGAACTATCTTGGGCTTCTTCCCAGTTGTTTTCATCAGGAACCTATGCGGCACGGGCATCGAATAGTTTTTTCGGTATCTGAGTTTGAAGTCACTGATCTTGAGAGCTAGGATCAGTCCCAACTGAGGTGAAACTACGTGTATCCCCTTCGAGAGGTATGCAGTGATCAACGTGTATTCGAAATCACATGGGACACTATCTCGGTTAACCGCTCCAATCAAAGGTGGGATGTATTCTGACAAGACCGATGGGATCTTCTTCGCATTAGTCATATCATCGCGGTGTTTTCTTCGTTTCTCAGTAGAGCAACCAGAACGTCGTCCAGTCAATGGGGATGCTTGCAATCTGCCAGTCGACGATGCATGTATTACTACAGACATGACTTTCTCAGTCATGAGGCCTATCAAAATATCCTCCACATACTTCTCTAGTGCGTTATGCTCGCCCGACATTCACACTTGTAATCAAGGAGATCGGGTAGAAGAACAGACAGAAAAGGTAATCAAATGGATGACGAGGTCTAGAAAGAACAACGCAGTATGCAATCAATTCTTTGTTATCTTGAATATCTTTGTTTCCAAAAAGTGGTCCCAGCACAGCATCCGACGGGTTAAATAAGTAACGTCGTAACAAATTCCTTCAATGGGTAGGAATGCCTCAATCAATATGAATCGAGTCATTATGGCACGGTCCCAATGGTCCAACAATGGTCTTTCCAGTAATAAATACGTTTCTAACTATTCTGGAGCATCATTCTAATGGTCGGGATGCATCCAATGGTCATATAGCTTCACCAAGGCAAAGTCCTATTCTGCATGGTTCTGCTATTCCGGTTAGGTTCAAGTTCTTCAAGCCTACCCTCTGCGAAGTCTTCTCTAGAACTTCCTACAGTTTTTCTAACTTTTCTTTCTTCTTACCGAGCTTCCTTGCCTTCTTTCCTATGACTTGAGTCTCTAGGTTCTTCTTTCCATTATTATTCTTATCTCTTCCCATCATGGTAACTTCTCACAGCTAATGTTCTTTCAAAGGGTTCAAAGGTAATACCTCTCCTCTTACTATTTCTGGGGTGGATGCACTTTGTTCCTACATGCACAATTTCTTTAAGCCTTCGTCTGTTGTTTCAACTTCGACAACTAATTCTCTGGCCCTTTGTTGCTTTGACTTATCCTCTTTCTCTTGCATTAGTCGCTCTATTTTCCTAGCTATGAAGTCCCTTAATTCTTGTTTTTTCTGTTCTGTAGCTTCCTCCTCTACTGTCCTTCGTATCTGATCTTTCTAAATCCATGTCTTTCCTAACAAAAATGCAAAAGGGGCGATGTTAACAAAATTAATGACTTCAAATTCTTCTTCGGACAATGTTTGATGATCAATCATAGGTACATTAGTAACTCTTCCACATAGGGTTATCATCTTTCCTTTAAACAGACCTATCATTCCCAATGAAAGAACCATAGCAGGCTTTCCAAAAATTTCCCAAGTGCTTTCTGGCATGATATTCATTTGTGTTTCCTCATCCAAGACACAGTCTATGTCGAAGTCTTCTATTCTTGTTTCTATGCATTGTTTCTCTTTTAAGATCTTTGGTAAACTGATGTCTCCATGATCATTCAATGTTTCTTTCAATTGTAATAACATAGTCTCTGTTTCTTTCTAGTTTTCTAACATATCCGTAGTTCATTGGCTTTCTTCATAGTTTTTGTGTCGCATGTTCATCTTTTCAACTTTGGCAATCATTCTAGGGAAATCCTCAACTTCATGGCCAATATATTTACAACAGAGACAAATAGGACCTATACCAGGGCATTCCTTAGCAAGATGTCCCAGTCTTCTCCAATTATAGCAAAGTGTCAATCCTCTCTTTCTTTTAAATGATCCCCAACCTTTCCTGTAATGTGCACTGGGATCACAGTGATGGACCTCCATTCTGCAAAAATTCTTTCTAGGTTCCTGCATCCACTTGTTAGTCCAAAAATTCTTTCTATGCATAGGAATAACATATCTTTCACTATTTCTATCAAAATTATTTAGATCGACTATTTGTTATAGTTGTTTCCTAGTTTTCAGACTAGGACAAAATCTATCAAACATACCTAGATTCATACTTCCGAAGAAAAAAAATCCACTTATCTTACCTTTATCAGAACACAAAGCTTTAAGATATTACCTCTTTCTTTCATATATTGTTTCTTTCTTATCACGGAGATTCGCAAGTCAAGTAGAATACTGCACACTACAGAAACAGATCTACGTACATAGATTTCTCTTTTCTTCAGTTCTCAGCAATCACAGTTTCAGGTCCTGGCAATGGAACCATTTGTTAGCACAGGGGAATACCCAGGGTTCAATGCTTTGACAACGCACCAATAACAAAACCCTAACTATTGGCCCTTTTGGCAACACCTGCGAAGAAAATGAAGTCTCACCCGAGGTAAAGGCAGGGAGAGTTGTAGGACGCAGGTGCCTACAACCAAGTTGGGACACATATCTGTGATTACAATACTTGACAAAGCACTTAGCCAATAACATGCATTATTTCTTGAACCTTGTTCACATCGCAGGTTAAACCCTAAATACATATCAACGCTGTAACAATCAAGATCAAGCCCTTAAAACCTCTTAGCACATAGCATTAGGTCAGATCCGGCATTCATCATACATAAATCACTAAGAAACCACAGATCAATCTATCATACATCAAGATCAGTGCACTAAGCAGATAAACACATAAACAACATGAGAAATATTAGGAAATCGTCTTATGTCAAACTGGGACCTGCGATGATGTTGCAATGTGTACAACTCTATGCCAGCGATGATTCTGAAATTTTCACAAATTTGTAAGTGTGCATGTGATCGTCGCACTGTGCCACAAGGAGAACCTGAAACGATCTAATAAAACTCGTCCTCGGCTAATCCACTTCACTAGGCTCGATTAACTTCCTCTTCGATCCAACGACCAGATTATCATCTCCTTCATCTCTAAGCTCTAATACCACTTGTTAGGAACCGGAAGAAAAACATCGCATATAACAACGCATAAAATAGTAAAGATCAAACCCACATTAAACCAAGCACATGAATAATACATGACACAATGATTTATGTGGAAACCCAATGAGGGAAAAAAACAAGGGCAATGATTATCAGTCTTCTTATTATTCAAGGGAGAATTATAATGACCTTGATAGGCATACAACCATCCTCTCCTCACACACTATACTCACTTGCATCCTTCATCATCTTTCACCTCTATGGGTATGCTCACATATATAGCATCTAGAGAACATTGATCAAGAGAGTAGATTTTATCTCAAAATGAGAGATTAATAAAAATCATGAATCTTTTCAAATACTAGAATGGTCAGCAGATCCATCTTATCATATGCAACCTCCTACCACCCTTCTTTTCCCAATGGAACTCGCATGAGAACAATAATGGGATTTTCCTTTCCCCTCCACTTTGTCTATTCTCCATGGAATATAAGTAGCACAATTTTTTTGAGAGAGATTTTTAAATAGCATTTATCAATGCATAATTCATTTTCATAGATGTCCATAAATAACATATAAGATAATACTTTGAATCCTTGATATTTGTCTAGTACTTTCTGTTATTTTTAAAATCTAACACTTCTAATATATACTTTTTGTTCTTTTTAAAATATAACAGTTCTAATATATGATGTCTTATAATATCTGATGTTGTTGACATAGGTGAAGTGTAGGGTTAAGATATGAAAACCAAGAAAGAAAAAATGGGAAAAGAGTTGATCATCAAAGTAAGCTCGGATAGAGAGGAAGAGATAGAGACACAGAAAGAAGTTGGTACTTCAAACCCAATTTACGATGTAAAAATCACAAGAGACTTTCCATCACAAGTGCTCCATATCTTTCTGTTATAATGGAAACACCACTCATTATGTACACCATATAAGACACCAGAGCCTTATCGTCAACAAGATTAGCATTTACATAGGCCTTTAAACAAAACATTAGAAACATGATTGAAGAAGTAGAAGAATATAAAGCATGTATCATAGACCGTGAGGATGAGGTAAGTAAGACATTATAAAGTTTACCAAACAAACATCACGTCCTTGAGTTTAGAGCATGTGCCAATGAAATACAACAATATCTTGAAAGTAATATGAAATAGTGATACACTACCTTGAAAGAATTCTAGGACTTTTCCACACAACTATTGACATTATCAGACATAGTCAAAACCAAGAATGTGGAGTAACAATGAATTTTGAGAGAGACAGAAAAATAAAACCAACTCAATTGCATAGTGCTCTCCAGCTATTCGGAATGAAGGGAAAAGATAGAAAAGAACAAATATGATTCAATAGGTAGTTTCACACACCTTTGCACTATTACAGAGAATCTGATTGAAAGGTGTAGGCTACCTAAAATTGGAGATATGAATGCACCTAGATCTATAGAATAATTTCTTGCAAAATTATGAGAAAACCTACACTCTATAAAAATATCCATAAGGACGGGTCCTCATGTCACCACTCTAGCTTTTATAGAACATATAGTAGGACCATCCCAGGAAAATATTTTTATTAATTCCTTTTTGGTTACACTAAAATAATAAATTGGATCCTTGTCAGGAGAAGTGGCCATATATAAAGTAGCCTTAACTCAATAAATAGTTGCTGAGAAAAAGAACAAATATGTGTACTCACTCTCAGAATAGAGGAACAAATATGTATACTCAATCTCAGAATAGAGGATCAATAGAAATAGAATATGAGATAAATATAAATATACACATAAATATACATACTATCCCATATCAATTTTGGAATGAAAATGTCAACGACCTTCCCATATCGATCGAAAAGTAGAAAGAGGTCGTCTTTACCTCTGTGAAATGTGAAATTGAGAATAGAAACGGAGTAGGAAGTGTCGCTGATGCCGGGGTCCAAACCTATCATCATATTGATACCATGGTTAAGATCCTGGAGAAATTAGTTTCTGCACTGACATCGGGAAGCAAAAGAGCCTTCGGTGCCACAATTATCACCTTGGACACAACATTACATGGATGTTGAACTTCCCTAACAAGGACTTCGTTAGAGAATTTGTACAGTCTTTTCACAGAGACTGTGCAACACCATGTCCAACAGTTTAGCAGTCAATTGCAAATGTGATTATCACGTCCAACATAAGTTTTTTTAAGATGGGAAGAAGACATTGATTTATATCTCTGCCCTGGAAAAGCTTTCGGGTCCTCATGTCACCACTCTAGTTTTAAAAGAACATATAGTAGGACCATCCCAGGAAAATATTTTTACTAATTCCTTTTTGGTTACAATAAAAGAATAAATTGGATCCTTGTCCGGAGAAATAGCCACATATAAAGTAGCCTTAACTTAATAAATAGTTACTCAGAAAAGAACAAATATGTGTACTCACTCTCAGAATAGAGGAACAAATATGTATACTCAATCTCGGAATAGAGGATCAATAGATATAGAATATGAGATAAATATAAATATACACATAAATATACATACTATCCCATATCAATTTTGGAATGAAAATGTCAACGACCTTCCCATATCTATCGAAAAGTAGAAAGAGGTCGTCTTTACCTGTGTGAAATGTGAAATTGAGAATAGAAAGGGAGTAGGAAGTGTCGCTGATGCCAGGGGGTCCAAACCTATCATCATATTGATACCATGGTTAAGATTCTGGCGAAATTAGTTTCTGCACTGACATCGTGAAGCAAAAGAGCCTTCGGTGCCACAATTATCACCTTGGACACAGCATTACATGGGCCGATGTTGAACTTCCCTAACAAGGACTTCGTTAGAGAATTTGTACAGTCTTTTCACAAAAACTGTGCGACACCATGTCCAACTGTTTAGCACTCAATTGCAAATGTGATTATCACCTCCAACATAAGTTTTTTTTAGATGGGAAGAAGACATTGATTTATATCTCTGCCCTGGAAAAGCTTTCGCATAGAAAACACCATTTAACCGACACGAACTAAATTGTAACACCATGCGAATGCGAACCGATGAATGTCCACAAAAAACGATCTTTGATTCAAAGCTTAATCATATCGCTCCACCTAGTGAAATTTAATCTGTTTAGCACCGAAATGTTAGGAGTTGTAATCTCGTTAACTACTTGTAGTTAGTTTGTGAAACCATTTGATAGTTAATTCCCTTACTAAACCGTAAAATATTATTTTCACAAAAAAATATAATGCCACCAGAGTAATCGTGACTATGCTGATAAACCCTAATTTACATGGAGTCCTTTTCATGCCGGTGGATCGACGTCTGCATGGCCCATCTGATTAAGTCATAACTAGTGCCTCGGTGGCTCGGTGGTCTCCTTCTTAAATCCTTGTATCCAAGTTTTATATATTTTGCATACCCACGTACATGATGCAAGAGATAACTATGTTCTTGGAAACCTATATTCCCATTTTCAGAATCGTTTTTCCTGTATTCCCGGTTCGAATATATGGCTTCACTGTGAAGGTAGCAACTCTTCCCCAGGTTTGTCCATCTTTCATGGAAAAAGATATTGCCAACCATTTAAGCGCTATGGACTTCTGTATGAGTTGTAGTGCTCCCTCAGTAATAAACATTTCATTTCTATTATCATAAATCGTCACTGATTCAAGTTTCTCCAAAGTTATCCCTGCTCATGTTTCGATCCCA
>SNQJ01S0042279.1:16968-32232 GCA_010110895.2 Picea sitchensis | reverse complement strand
CCGACACTTCATATATATGACCACGCACAGGGATGAAAGTAAGGAGGAGTTGTAGTCTTACTATAAGTTGACCGAGGAAGACATGGAAGAGCTCACTAAGGAATGGACAATAGAATTCCTTGTACTAGGGGAAGATGCAGAAATTTCCGACCCTGACATCATTGGAAGTCCATTGGTCACCTGGGTCGAGCATGATGGGCAGAGAAATGCAAAGAAAAAGAATAAAAAGGAGGAAGTGTAGGACATAGAAAGCGATGAGAAGGACATCGCATCGGAGGAAACTGCTCCTGACTCACTTGTAAGAGGAGGAGGAGAAAAAGTAAGCCAAGAGGAAGGAGGGGAAGAAGGAGATAAGAAAGAAAAAGGTGAAGTTACACCTATGAAGGATCCCCTTATAGAGGCCGAGACATTAAAGAAAATAAAGGTTTCTCCGCAAAAGCCCTCATCACAGAAGAAGACCCGAGCCAATAAACCCCAGTCGCAAAATGTGCTCATAGTGGACGATATCGATTTCATCATCACAGTCCTAGAATATTCTTCATAGGATATTCTATAGAGACATGAAGCGAAGAAAGAAACACTATATGATAGAATAGATAAGGAGGTCAAAGACATCCAACAAGCTATCCATTCAATCCGCGTAGTGCCTACTGCGCCTCCTTTAATGGAAAGTGTAGAATTTGGGGATGAACCCACCCAATTACGAAGGTTAGCAAATGCAACAAAGGCTCGATTTTGTTGAGTCAAGGAAGATAAGGAACAAGATATAGAATCCCTGAAGAAAGAGAAGGAGGAGGTCCTAGAGAAAGTTTGAGATGCGCAGAAAGAGAAAGATGAACTTAGGGCGATGTTCGAGGAGGACAAATAGAAAATCCATAAAGAGAAATACCAACTGCTCATAGAGAAGATTGGGGTTAAAGAGGTAGTGAATAGAGCACTTCGCTCTGTGATAGTCTTGGAATAGGAGGGAGAAGATTTAGCTGAGAGCCATGTGGGGATGCTCGCTGAGGCCATTTAGCAACTTCAAGCACGAGTAATGGAGTTAGAACTTCAAGCAGTGTTGAGCACTCCGCAAGAAGTGCGTGATCACAGGGAATAAATCTCCAAGAGCGCCATAGAAATAATCATGGCACTTGCCTCAGAGTGTAAGAAACTAAATGATCGAAGTGATCATACCTATGAGCGCTTTGCAGAAGATCCGAAGATGAGGAAATTGGAAGCACAAGTCTAGGAGGTGAAGAAATAGGCATCCACTGTACAAGCACAGATGAAGATTCTTACTGCAGTTGAGAAGATGAAGAGGTCACAGAAGCAATGCGCAGTCCAATAGCAGGTTACTTCCATCCAGAGAAAGGTTATGGAAGTGACACAGAGACTCCAACCAATGCAGGATAAATCCTGCATGATTTTTGAAGAAGTTGATGGACAAGCTCGTAGATAGACCAATTGGTTGCGACAATGGAACAACGCTTGGAAGGGCCTATCACCATGCAAGTCATTCAAGAGTTCATCAAGCAGGAGGCTCTAGAAAAGCAACAAGTCGAGGTAGCTTGAGCTAATCTAGAGGCCTTCGATGTAGCCCTGCCCAGACTTGAGTGACTCAGGACGAGTCACAGGTGAGTGTTGGGGGCCTATTTTCCCTTGACCAAGTTTTTAGGAAACATTGGTCGTGTCTGACCATTTTTTGGGACTTCAACATGCTAGTTGAAGATGGAATTCCCAGGCGGAGCTAAGATCGTGGGATCTCACCTATTTCGTGGGATTTTGGGGCTTTTAGGGTTTATGCAATGGGTTCATCCCACGGGTCTACCCATGTTTAGGCCTTTTTGTAATGTATAAATAAGTAGATAGGTCTTAGAGCGAAGTCAACCTAAGTTGGCTTCATGCAATAATATGTAAAAGTGCTAGCTAAGTGTTGTATTGAGTTGTTTTGGCTTAGTGGAAGGAATTGAAAGAGGCTTTGTGCACAAACTATGTAAGGCTTTTTGCTAATAAGGAGTTGGCTCTGTGCCTTGAGATGATTTTGGGAAGGAGGATCTGGTGGGTTGCGTGCAGATCTCCTGTCCTTTGTGGAGTTGCGCTCTGTGTCTTTTTGCACATGAGCCGAAGAATGTAGTAAGGTTGAAGATTAATAGAGAAGAGATAAGAAGTTGGTGGACGTAGCCCCACACTGGGTTGAACCACGTATATCCTGTGTTATGAGTTGCTTTGTGCAATATTGCTCATGTTGTTTATGTGTTTATCTACTTAGTGCATTGATCTTGATGTATGATAGATTTATATGTGGTTTCTTAGTGCTTTATGTATGATGAAATCCATATATGATCTAATGCTATGTGCTAAGAGGTTTTAAGAGCTTGATCTTGATTATTACTGCATTGATTTGTAATTAGGGTTTAACCTACGATGTGAACAAGGTTCAAGAACTAATGCATGTTATTGGCTAAGTTCTTTGTCAAGTATTGTAATCACATATCTGTGTCCCAACTTGGTTGTAGACACTTGAGTCCTGCAACCCCCCCGCCTCTACCTCGGGTGAGACTTCATCTGCTTCGTAGGTGTTGTCGAAAGGGTGGGTAGTTAGGGTTTTTTTGGTGCGTTGTCGAAGCGTTGAACCCTGGGTCTTCCCCTTTTACAATAGGAATCTCAAGAAGGATTTTTGGAAAAGACAAAATGCATCAAAGGAGGACTCTACAAAAGAAGAAAAGGAAGCTAATGTAGCTGAAACAAGTTTAGGTTCCAGTTCAGGTATGGTTGATGAGGTATTGTATACTTGTGATGTTTCACATCAACACCAACATTGGTTGTTATATTCTGGTGCATCAATCCACACGTGTCTTCATAGAAATTGGTTCTCAACTTACCAATCTATTGATGATGGTGTTGTTTTTATGGGAAATGATTTTTCTTGTAAATTTTTTGGAGTTGGTAGCATCCAGATTAAAATGCATGATGGTTCTGTAAGAACATTAACATATGTAAGGCATGTTCCTGAACTAAGAAAGAACTTGATATCTTTGGGAGTTATAGATTATTCTCATTATAAGTGTACAACTCAAGGTGGAGTACTGAAGTTGCCCAAAGGCATCTTAGTAGTAATGAAATCAAAGAGGATCAAGAAACTTTATCAACTTGAAGGAAGGACAAAAGTAAATCAAGAAGTGGTAGCATTTGAAGATGCAAGTGACTTTGTTCTTTTATGAGCAAGAAAGGGCTTAAGGTACTGGTTGATCATAAGTCACTTCCAAGTTTGAAGTTTCTGAATTTGAATTTATGCAAGTATTTTGTTTTTGGAAAATAGTGTAGACAAAAGTTTAAAACAGGAAGGCATATAAGAAAAGGCATCCTCGATTACATTCATTCATATGTTTGGGGACCATCTCCTACAATTCCTTTTGGAGGTTCATCATATTATGTGACATTTACTGATGATTACTCTAGAAAGGTTTGGTTCTATTTACTTAAAATAAAACATGATGTATTTAATAATTTTAAGCAATTCATAACTTTGGGTTTAAAAGAGCACTGATAGGTCAATCAAGTGTTTAAGGACAGATAATGGAGGTGAGTTCACATTTGTTGAATTTGATAACTATTGCAAGGAAGATGGGATCGAAATACATAATACCAGGGTTTATACTCCTCAGTAGAATGGTGTTGCTGAACACATGAATAAGACTCTTACAGAGAGTAAGGAGCATGCTCAGTAATTCCAAGATGCAACAAGAATTGTGGGCAGAAACAGTTCTTACAACATGCTATATGATAAATAGGTCACCATCAACTGCAATAAACTGTAAGATTCCAAAAGAGGTATGGACATGTCAGTCGTTTGATTTTTCAAATCTGAGAATACTTGGTTGTGATGCTTATGCTCTTATTTCCAAATATCAACATTCTAAGTTAGATCCTCGATCAAAGAAATATGTCTTTGTTGGTTATGGTGATGGAGTTAATGGGTACAAATTGTGGGATCCTACTGCATATAAATTCATCATTAGCATAGATGTAGTATTTAATTAATCCTCACTCTTAAAATTAGAATTGGTAGATGTTCAAGTGAGACAAGAACATGTACTGCAAGTTCATCAAATTCAGTTAGAAACTCAACCATATTCAGAAAGGAAATGGTAGGAATAAGTTATAGAAGAAGAAGATGAAGATGTAGATGCAGAAAATATCCAGGAAGAAAAGGATATTCTTTAACCATCTCTGAGGATATATTCACGGGTCAATAATCCTCCTACAAGGTATGACGATTATGTTTCATCTGTGGCTTTGGTTTCTATTGATGGAGAACCTAGTTGTTTTCAGGAAGCAATTAAGGTATATGAAAGTGCTCAGTGGAAGAAAGATATGAATGAAGAAATGGATGCCTTAGATAGGAATAAAACATGGGACCTGGTAGAACTTCCAAAGGATAGGAAGGTTGTCGGTTGCAAGTGGGTCTACAAACTGAAAAAGGGTGTTGATGATAAAGTTGAAAGGTATAAAGAAAGAGTGGTCCCAAAGGGGTATTCTCAAAAGGAAGGTAGTAATTTTCATGAGATCTTTTCACTAGTTGTGAAGCTTGTTTCGGTTCATGTTATGTTAGCACTAGTTTCTTTACTTGATCTTGAGTTAGAGAAGCTAGATGTTAAAAAAACATTTTTACATGGAGATTTAGATGAGGATATATATATATGGAACAACCAGAAGGGTTTGTTCAAGATCAAAATAAGAGGTTTTTTTGCAAACTCAAGAAGTCATTGTATGGCCTGATACAGTCTCTCAAGAAATGGTACAAGAAGTTTGATTCCTTCACGATGAACCTAAATTTTACAAGGAGTGAATATGATCATTGTGTTTACCTTAAAAAGTTGGAAAATGGCATGTTCATTATTTTGGTGTTATATGTTGATGATATGCGTGGGGAAAGAAAGAGCATGGTCAAAATCAACAGGTTAAAGGCTCAGTTGGCTAGGTAATTTGATATGAAGGATCTAAGAGCAACAAAACAAATCTTAGGCATGGAGATACATAGAGATAGGAAAAATGGTAATTTTTGGTTATCACAATAGAAGTATGTGGATAAAATACTTATGAGATTTAGTATGAATAATGAGAAACCCGTACAAATTCCTTTGGCTTCCCATTTCAATCTTTCTTTAGGTTTATGTCCTAGTAATGATGAAGAAAAGGATTATATGTCTCGTGTACGATATGCTAATGCAGTGGGAAGTTTGATGTATGTGATGGTGAGTACTAGACCCAATATTTCACATGCAATTGGTGTTGTCAGTCGATACATGGAAAATCCAGGAAAAGAGCACTAGGAAGCAATGAAATTGGTGCTTCAATATCTTAGAGGCACACAGAGTTATTCTATCACCTATGATGGTTCGAGAGATTCAGTTTGCAGTTATGTAGATTCATATTTTCTAGGTGACTTGGAAAAAATGAGATCCACTTCAAGATATGTATTTACTCTTGCAGGAGGACCTATTAGTGGGATGTCAATGATTCAAAACGTAGTCTCTTTATCCACTACTTAGAAAAAGTATATGGATGCTTCACATGCATGCAAAGAGGAAATTTGGTTATAGGGTTTGTTGGGTGAGTTTAGAAGGATGCAGGACAAGGTGAAAGTATTTTGCGATAGTCAAAGTTCTATTCATTTGGCTAGAAATCGATCTTATCACAATAAGACGAAGCATATTTCTGTTAAGTACCATTTTGTAAGAAATATTGTTGATGAAGGTGGAGTTTCTTTGGAAAAGTTCCATACAAAAGTGAATTCTGTAGACATGTTTACAAATCCATTTTTGTTAGAGAAGATACAATGGTGATTGGTTTCTCTTGGCTTGCAGAAAAGGTGATGAATTAATTAAGGGAATGATATATCAGGTAAATTATTTTCAAGGTGGAGATTGTTGGAAACATGCCAACGAATTTCCTCATGCAGTAACATGGACATGCACATGAAAATGCATGCAACTATGTTAATGAGCATGCATGCAATCTATTTATGAACTACTCGTGTAACTATGTGATCTATTCATGATCAGTTTGTATAAATGAGTGATATATGTTATATATGTGAGCATACCCATAGAGGTGGAGTACAATGCGAGATGAAAGCGAGTATAGTGTGTAAGGAGAGGATGGTTGTATGCCTACCAAGGCTATTGTAATTCTCCCTTGAATAATAAGAAGACTGATAATCATTGCCCGTGGTTTTTTCCCTCATTAGGTTTCCACATAAGTCATTGTGTCATGTATGATTGATGTTCTTGGTTTAATGCAGGTTTGATCTTGCTTATTTTATGCTCTATTATATGCTATGTTTTGCTTCCGCTACCTAGTGGATGGTTCCCTCGACGACCTATTTGGCAGGAAGGGAGGGAAGGTGCGAGTAGGGTTTGGATTTTAAAATCAATGTTATCTATCAAATTTGATGTTTATAAATCTTAAGGATAAACCCCTTTTTGTATTTAAATATTCTTTGATGATAAGTAGGCTAGATTGTTTGTTGTGTTTGTTAGGAAACTTATAGGTTAAATTTTACCCCTGGGATGACATTATATGCTACACCATATTTGGTCGAAGTGATGGGTATTTTGATGTTATTTGGACCACAAGTGAATAAAAGAGGGGGTGAGAATGGGAACTTATGGTGTATCGATTGAGGTAATCGATGCATTGGTTCTCTGATGGGTGTGTATGAAGGATTAATTAGACCATAGAGATGGGTTTCAATGGTGAGGAAAGAGCTTTCTTGGTCAAGAAATGTAAATCTTGGATAGACATGGACAAAATCCCTATCAATTCACCCTTTAGGTAACTTGGAAAATCTTGGCCATGTGGTTGGATTTTATTACTCCCAATGAACAAGTGCATACATGTCAAATGTTGGTTGGTGGTTTTCAATGTGAATTCATATGGTCATTGGTTGCATTGGGATTTTGTGCACTTTTTCAATCTCATCTCTTAAGACAGGAGTTAGAGTAAGGATGGTAGAAATAAAAAATGGTTCATTTTTTTTTTAAACAAAAATCCGTTTTGGTGCAATTGAAAACCTTTTTAAAAGTCACTTCAATCATTCATGTTGATGTATCAAACAAAATAAAACTTTGGTGCGATGCAATAAAACGTTTGTCATGGCAATTAAAATTTCTAGGAGGTGCAATGTATCACACAAAAACAAACTTTGGCATGGTGTCATATGGAAAATGATATTGTAGAGGTAGAAAGCTTGAGGAGATGTGATATGTCATGTGAAGAAAAAAATTGTGTTATAAATATCAAGGGAAGAAAACTTCATCCTATGTGATATGTCGCATTGAAAGTGGTATTCTAAGAAATATATCATCCAAGTGGAAAAAATTGGGATATGCAGTATATATAATGCATACAAATGTTCTTTGTGATATGATGGAAGAGGGAAAACTTTGGTTAGTGCGATAAGTCACAAGGAAATAAATATTCAAAGGATGTGATGGTGAGGAGGATGCAAATGAGTTCTTTAGAAATTTTCTCTTTGTTGTGATAAAGACAAATTTGCAGTGATGTGACATGTCCTGATCAAATAAATTTTGAGTTAGTGAAATACAAGTTGTGTTTCAGACAAAGTGATTTTGGGTGTGAGACAACACAAAAAAACAATTTTCTATGAAATGTGAAAAATGCTTTATACATGTTTTGAAAGAATTTATAAGAGGGAAATATTAAATAAATCGTTTGAGGGGTTTAGTGAGTTTCAATGGAAAAGGATTAGGACAAGCTCCATGCTTTAATGTCGCCAATCAAATAGATCAAAGACACCTTAAAAGACAAAATTACTCATACTCCACCCAAATCTAACAATAACTAATGACAATTAAGGAAAGGAATATCCAATCAAGGTATGCACTTTAAGTCCTTTCGTCTATAGTAGATCCTCTCCTCTCGATGTTCTTTCTTGGATTGCAAGCCTCCTCCCAATGCTGGCCTGAAACAAGTTCAGATAACACTATACAACAACATATCCATAATCACCAAGATCATTTATAGGCCTAAATATTCATGAAAGCAATTTAGAAACATAAACATGAAAAAACATAGATTTGGGAAGAGAAAATTCTATTTTATTGATAACAAGATGATAAGATACAACCTAATATTGTCGACGTCGCTCTATGAACTTTGCTTGGGTTCCTCTAATTAGAATCCAAGTGCACCATTACCAAAGTGAGATCCTCACAACCAACATGCCAGTAGAAGGAAATGGGTGTATTGTATAAGGACGATGAAGGATTGAGAATGCTAAGGATGAAAACTCAGAACATGATGAAAAAGGCTTGGCATAAAAGGGAGAAATTTTCTCAGAGTTTACTTGCCTCTTCTTTCATATTTCCAGATGAACCCCCTAGGGCCCTTTTATAATGGAGAAATAATGGTTATTTGGTTTTTAGAAGGGATGCAGTAGGTAAAATGGTTGTGCAACCTAAAATAGCCCGTAAACTTCACCGGAAAGCATGATTTTTTTTCTTTTTTGTAACTTTTGAGAGTATATGCAGGATCTTAAGTATTCAGGTCATGTTTGTACATACTTTGCATGTGTATCAGGGAATTTATACCATACAAAAAGATGTTTTTTAAGAGGAACCTCAACAAAAGTGGTTGGAAAATGTGTAAATGAGTAGGACAGTGTAAAAAATGCATAGAAGTGGAATTTTTAGTTATAACAGATGCCCCCTAATGTTTGAAGTGAAAAGAGCAACTGATGGCCGAAATATATTACAACATATTTAATAAAGTTGGAAAGCACCAAGTCGAGTGAGCCAAGGCGAGTATTCATGATCATTTCATCTGCAAAATAATAATAATAATCACCGAGGCAATCATACCCATGCTTGGGACAAACTAAGCATGGATTCCAATCAAGTACACTACAGATTAATGTCATATATAGTAATCATGGCTACATGACTAATGTGTATACCAATAAAAAGTGTATCCGCAAATAATACACAATGAATCTACATCTAAAAATCATCAAGAGATATTCAAATACAATTTAATATCAATCTTCAGGAGGCATCAATGCTTATATCTTGAGATGATAGCTTCATGACTTGAGAAATATATTCAAGATGTTGTGGAAAGACTATAGGATCTCGAACATCGGGCATGGAACTTCATTAATTTTGAATGTGGACTTGACATGACTCTTAGGATTGTTGACTCATGAAGGTAAAGATAATTATCACATAATGGCTGACTTAGGTTGTAATAATTTCCATTCGAAAAAAGAATGACATAAGAAAAGACTTATGAAGCATGTTATTGATATAAGTACATGGCACAGGAGGCACCACAAACTCTCCATATGTTTGGAAGAGTAACCAATGGAGGAGGACACAACTCAATGTAATGAGAAAAAATTCCTAACTTCATACTAAATGACAATTCTTGCATAACGAAATGAAGGATGTGCTTTGTCCAAGGGTGGCTGGATTGATGCCAGTAAAAGAGAATGTTTCATGTCCCCTCTTTTTTGGAATATATTTTTTTTCTTTTTCATATATTTAATGAGCTTGAAAAATAATAAAATAATGATACGTTACAAAGGAGGAACAAGTGTCGCGGGAAAGCAAACTCGTTCCAAGTGCATGGAACATACTGATGTTCAGTGCAAGGAGATAGGTGAAGGATAAGGACACTCAAGAAAATTTCTACATGGGTCAGGGTGTTAGATCGCAAAGGAAAAAATGTTGTAAGGCCTGCACCTAAGGAATGATATGAAAGTTCATCAACATCAAAATGGATCTAACATTAGGCCAATTATGCAAGAGTGAGACATGCAATGTAATTACAGATTGCCACAAAGGATATTCCTTCAATGTAAAGTTTTACGAGCCCAAAGAAGGTAAGATCAATTGTTTTTAACTTTTAGAGAATATGAAAAACACTAAAATAAGACTCGAAAGTGTTGTTTTTCGTACATTTAGATCCCTAATCCCGAAAAAGGATAAACTAAAACTTGGGAATAATATCTCGGTGAGATGAATCTCCCATGGTGCACATTTTTCATAAGTTGAGTCTCTGAGGTCCAAAAACTTTTTAAACTTATACCAAGGAGAACTATAGTTCCTTTTTCATAAGTTAAGTTCCCCAGCCTGAAAAAGGGATAAACTAATATCTGGGAAAACTCACCTGGCAGGACGTATCCCCCAAGGTATTCATTTTTCCTAGTTAATCTATTTGTTGGAAAAAGGGGTAAACTTGTATCAAATATATCTTCTTTCTGGACCAGTTAACGTGCGTGAGAAAAAATGCCAGTCGACAATCTTTTCTTATTTAGGGAGTCTGAAAAGGGATTAAAGAAGACTCTAGGGGTTTCCTTTTCTATAAATAATCTCCAAGGCCCAAAAAAAGAGATAAACCAAAACCATGGGAAATGGCCCCTTTTTGTAAATTTAGTCCCTCGGGCCCAAAAAAGGGATAAAATTATACTTGAGGATACTGTCTTAGAAAATCATAGCTCTTAGGGTGTACCATTTTTGTCAATTAGCTATACAGACCGAAAAAGGGGTAAACTATCACCGGAAAAATGTTCCTTCAAATTTCACTTTGACGAGTGTGAAAGGAAAAAAGATCGATCAACAATCTTTTCAATTTTAGGGAGTCTGAAAAGAGGCTAAAGGAGACTCCAAGGGGGTTCCTTTTCATATGTAATCTAATAGAGGCCAAAAAGGATAAATAATCTCTTTCCATATGTCTCTTTCATGGTTTAGTTGAGCTTTAAATAAAATAAACTATGCTCTAGGGGAGTCCCATGGGAAAAGTTGAATATGGTGACTAGGGAGGAGAATGAGGCTTCCAACACAAATTCACAATGAGACTAAATAGGGCTCCCATGCCTATGTAGTACTTCGACATGGGTACCAAATAAAATAAAAAATTATCTAACAAGGATGCCCATGGAATGAAGGCTCTACCACATAAAGTAAGAAAAAATTATAAGCAATGAAGGTTAGTGTCGCAATTCAGTGGGGTCAATCTTAACGCCAAATGGACTAGGAAATGGATAATGAAAAAATGAAAGAAGGGAAAACCCTAACCTCTATTCCAGCTTCGAGGTAAATACCTGTCATAATGGATTGATATGATGAACAAATTTCAAAGAAAAATGTGTCCAAGATTCTGCATATAAGGATAATAACACTCATCTAGAAGTTAATAAATCCAATATAGATAGAAAATTCAGAAAATAAGAGGTGCTACTGAATACAAAACTTGAAAAAAAAAAAAATGGTTTGTACAATATGGTACAAGGCACCAAACAACCTTATGAATCATGCATTGTAGTAGTTCAGTTAGAGCCCGTTGCTAGGATACAATCAAGAATATCTTCGATAGTCAACCTGGAAAGTCTCCCAAAAGGGAAGAAAACACAAACCATGGTGAAAGTATTCCCACAGTATATAATCTGTAGTCATGGATTGAAGGATATCCTCATCCAAAGCTAATTCAATATCCAAGAAATCATGTGAAAGAGGAGAGTCGACAGTCCCAAAGGGAGAGAAAAACTAACCATATTCCATATGATGATGGAGGTTCTAGTCAGGACTGCCAGAGTCTATTAGGGAAGAATCACAAGAACAATGGCTTGAGGATCTAAAAACAACGAGATAATAATGGAAAGGAAACTCAAGATCACTTATACCAAGAGAGGGAAGCAAGGGCTCCCATCCCTCCAACTGATAAATTACTGAGACCATGTCTTGAGAAGGAAAACATGATTACACAGGTTCCTGCTTAGAATCAATTGAACATCGAGGATAAGATGCCACATAATTTATCCATGGCGGGGTGGAGTCTACACGAACACTAGGAACATATAAAGGGGAGCCTGAACTAACGCCTAATTAGGATGGTGATTATCATATTCCAATTAGTTGATAGTGAAAATGTTTCCATTGTGAGGGAAATGCATCACCCAAAAGAGCGTAGACACCACAACGTTCATAGAATATGCATAATCATACTTAAGACGCATATTGAAATCTAACGGGCCTTGCACTACTGTAAAATTGACAAGGATAGTCTTCTTAGCTAACAAGATATGAAACTGAGGAAGAATCCCCAAATACTCACTAGGAAATCTATCAAAATAAAACAACTCATGTGAATAAAAAACAAGCTCATGATAACCCACAGATTGCCAAGTTGAGGAGGATAAAATACTTGCGGAGGCTCCTTCATCCACAATACATCGGTAATTTTTTTTTGAATTAAATTCAACCCTTATTTGAAAGGGTGTAGAAGAAGGAAGGTGATTCTCAACAAGGTCATTTCAATCAAAGGAAACCATTCTAGGACTTGGAGGGTGTGTTCTCAAAGTGAGCGGAATGTCACCTTGTTATGAAGGTACTAAACTGGAAATGCTAAAAACATAGTTGGTAGACACATCACTCCCCATGAGAAGAGTGGGATTATCCAAATATTGCATCGACATGACCAATTTGGTAGACTCAACAATCTCCAAGAGTTGAGTGGGATCAATATAATATTACAACGGTGTGACCACTTTCTCAACCACTTGATGAAAAGGTTTGGAGACAACATGGTTTGAAGGAGAAAACTCCCCAAAAGAGGAGTGGGATTGGCCAAATATTTCATTGGCATGACTTCTTTTTCAACCATTCACTGAATTTACTGTGAGAAGACATGGTCTAAAGGTGCATCACCCCCCAAAGTAAGAGTGGGATCGGTCGAACATTGCATCTGCATGACCACTTCATCAACCAAAGGCTGAATAGATTGTTGGGAAACCAAAGAAGAATTAGAATCATAAGATCTTGCAGACAGGGACCAAAATCTTTGTACCTATGGAATGCCAGGGAATAAAAGAGTAAGATAATTTCCCTCACAAATCTTACAAGGGAAATTAGGTTTACGTCCTATCCATCTAGGTTTCGCAACATAATCAATTCCCCCAGCATGACTAGCAGTGGTTGGTTTCTTTCCCTCAAAATGACTAGAAAAGGTTGTTAACATATCACTCGTATGACTCGCATTGATGAGATTCATTCCCCAAACATGACTTACAGTGGTTGGTTGCACATATCCAACATGACTTGCAGAGGTTGGTGATTGGTCGATAACATGACTTACAGAGGCTACAAACTTATTGCCACTATGATTAGTAGTTACTGGACTTGTGCCCCTAGCATGACTTGCAACGGTTGGTTGTTTTTCTTCAACATGACTAGCAAAGGTTGTTGACAACTCTCCAAAATGACTATTAGACGTTGGTTTCATGCTTCTAGCATGACTGGAAAAGGCTCCTTGTTTTAGTCTAGTATGACTCATAGGGACTAGGTTCTTACCCGCAACATGATTTGCAGAGGTTGGGTGCTAGTATTCAACATGAATTGCAGAGGTTGATGACCTATCTCCAACATGACTCGTAGAGGTTGGTGACTTCTTCTTCCTATTTTTCCTCTTTCTATTTTGTTTAGACTTCCGGTTACTAGTAACTAGAATTTCACTAGAGAAGGAAGAAGGAGAAGGAGAATAATTTGTTGATGAAGGAACATTGACATGATTCCCATGACATAAGGTGATTAACTGAAAAGCATTCATAGAATTTGGGACATTTGGAATGGTACCCAACCAAACTGGTAGTCCCACATTCAACCCAGGAATGTTCAAAGTGGCCATCAAAGGGACACCAATGTTTCCAAAGAAAGTAAAAGCACCAGAATCCGTTTACAAAGGGGTTCCTTGTTTGGTATCGTTGGGAACTTTGTACATGAAGATATTATGCATAGGTTCCTCCCTTGTGTGATCGTTTAAGTCCATAAAATTCTCACACACTGACTCTGGAAAACTAGTGGTATAAAAACCCATGCCTAGGAGGTGGTTGAACAATTTCAAAAGAAATACCAGGGGTCCTTCCCAACCAACAGAGTGGTTGGTCATGCACCTTGAATCAATGATCGGAAATTGTTGACACTGAAACAACCTAATCCCAAATACACAAAGAAACACTCCCATAAAAATCCCTAAGAGAAACATCGCAAACAAAGAACTTTTCCAAATCTTCGACCCAGGTGCATGAAGTCTCGAGTCAAAATAAATGACTGATTAACTCGCTATGGAAAACTAGGGAGCACAAAGTACACCGCTAAAAATAAAATCCTAAATATATTAAATCCAAACAAACTACCCTTCAGAATGCTTCTGACCCATGGAGATAAAGTCTTGATTGTCCAAGTAATTAAAAAAGGAAGACAAATGGAGAGGAGAAGAATTTACCCATACCTCCGAACGATGGCCCCTTTGGGTGTCTCCCAATGAGTAAAGTGTTTTCCTCAGGTACCATGATACACCCATCACAGTCACTTGTGTATCAACCTATATAATGGAGACTAGGCCACCAACTTGTAATCAATAACCAAGGGGGGGGGGGTAGTCGATAGTTGGGTGAGTGTATGGGAAGGGAAACTAATCTTGAAGCTACTCCTGAGGCATGAAACACAACAATTCCATAATCAATCTTAGAGTACCTTAGATAGATCCAATTGTCTTAGAGGTCTGACACAAGTTGGGTTAGTAACGCTACAAGATTCACCCCCAATACACACTCTCCCAAAGGCTTTGTTGGGATCGAGAGTGGATATCTTTCTCACTGTCCCCCATGCTACCTTGTTTTTATCTCTTGTGTTAGAGGAGCTTCCCGGATTTAGTAATTACAAGGTGCATTTTTCACACCCTAGCACATACACCTAAGTTAAGTTTTTGTTGGTCACGAAGAGTTTACCTCTCCACGCCTAATCCAAGGCCCTAGCCTGAGCTATTGGTGAACCCTAGAAAAAGTGTTACTAATATATTTTAGATTAATGCATTAATTTTAGGGGATTTTCTTACTCAAGGAACGAGAATGCAATTTACGTTTTTTGATATTCTTGTAAAAAAGAACTAATTAGAACACTGGAAAAGAATATTTTACACTAATTCTACAAATGAAAAAGAGTTTCAAGCAAAATTCATGAACAATCCTTCAAAAACTTGAAATGTAAACTTTTCTCTTTTGGATGCAACAATGCACAATGCAATTTTGTCCTCAACGTGAGAAAATTAAAGGAAGAAAACAAACAACTATTCTTTTCCTTTTAAATTCTTTTCAAAATGGGACGAAAACAATTTAGCTTATACTAAGATCTTTTTCTTTTTGAAATATAAAACACAAACAATGCAATGTAACATGAAAATGCAACCAAGAAGCTTCTTTTT
>SNQJ01S0042278.1:82467-94566 GCA_010110895.2 Picea sitchensis | reverse complement strand
CTATGGAATACAAATTGGAGTTGCCTGCATCTTCACGAGTACACCCAGTTTTCCATGTTTCATGCTTAAAGAAGGTTATAGGCGACAAGATCCCAGTTCAAACTATATTTCCAGAACTTGACAAGGAAGGAAAAATCATACTGGAGCCTGAAGCCATCACTGACACAAGAATTCTCCAACTGAGGAAAAGATCCATTTCAGAGTATCTCATTAAATGGAGGAAACTACCAACTGAAGATTCCACTTGGGAAGATGAGTCTTTTATACAAAAGGATCTAGAGTTACTCAAGTGTTGCAGACAACACTTGTCTCAAGGGGAGGGGAATGTTAAGTCCTAATATTGGCTCATTACCCCTTAATTGGGGCATATTATATTACTAATGTTATTTTATTTATGTCGGCTTTAGGCCATTAGTTGTAAGTATACCTCCTAGTCTCCTATATATACCAAGGAGACATTTTCTTTTTGAATCATCTTGTACTTGAACATTTAAGTGGTGTAAAAGGAGGTTTCCCCCTCGAAGAGGCTTATTATCTAAAATTATCTCTTTTTCAAGGCGCTGAGTGCTTTTTCTGAGGTTTTTCTATGCTATATTGATATTTGGTTCTTAACAATATATGGGTAACATATTTTTGGAAAAAAATTCAATTATCATTGAGATAAATTGTCATATATGAATGTGATTATGGGAATCAAAAAGAGGAATGTTTTGTTTATTTAAATAGTTGTTTTATGATTTTTAAAAGCTAAAGGGAGTCACAAAGGGTCCCACCTACTAGTTATTATTTATTTAAAAACCCTTATTATGATTTATTACTTTCCCCCTTAACTAAAAATTTGATTGAGTTTTAGTTAACTTAACTAAAGAAGTAGTTCAACTACTTCAACCAATTCTAATTTGTTTAAATGCAAAAGGAAATGGAGGAACAAGAGGATAATAGAAGGAGAAGCATACTAAGGTTTGTTCTTTGATTTTTTGTTGAGATTAGTTAGTTTTCATTCATTCCTTAATTCATTAGAAGACTAATTATTTTTTATGATAGCACGGTCCTATTGTAGACAGCAAGATTCAGGGCTAATTTACATCATTCAGACACATAATAGTGATATCCGATGAACATAAGGAGCAGCTTCATTCGTACTACAAGCTCACCAAAGAAGACCTGGAGAAGATTACTAAGGACTGGTCCGCAGACCTCCTTATTCCCGCAAACCCTGCAGAGATGTCTGACCCTGACAGCCCAGAGACCATGCATAAAGAACATGATACAGTTGGGCCCAGTAGAATGAAGAAGACTGAAGAGGTCGAAGATTTAAGCAGTGCCTTAGGAAAGACTACTTCAGTATCACCTGACCGAGGGGGTGATGATGAAGTAGAATAACTAAATGAAAAGGAGCTGAACAGAAGCCAGGCGAAGTTACACCGCCCAGAGACGAGGTTGATCCCTTGAAGAAGAGGAAGGTTTCTCCCCTGAAACCTTCTTCCTGGAAGAAATCAAAATCCACCATGACCAAGATGAAGACTGTGCTTACTGCCAATGATTTTGACTTCATCATCACAACTCTAAATGACGCTTCACTAGAAATCGTGTAGAAACGGGAAGCTAAGCAGGAGGAAATGTATGAAAGAATTGAGGTCAAACTCTATGGGGTACAGCAGGCCCTTCAGTCTAGTTGCGCAGTCTCCACTGCGCCCCTGCCCAGAGTTGGGAGATGAGCCAGCCCAACTCCACCGAATAGCTGATGCATTTGAAGCTCGCCTTCGTCGCGCTCAAGAATAAACAGAACAAACCACCCAAGCATTGAATCAAGTGCAAGGCATACTCGTAGAACAACGCAGAGTTGCGGAGCAGGAGAAGGTTTCTCTCCAGTAAAAGTTTGAAGAAGAGAAACTCAATGTGAAAGAAGTAGTCAACAGAGCCCTCTGCAACTCGAGGTGAAAGAAGTAGTCAACAGATCCCTCCGCTCTCTGACAGGATTGAATCTACAAGTAGAAGACTGAGTAACACATCAAGTAGAAAAGCTCGCAGAAGCCATCCAGTAGCTACAGCAATGAATCACAAACTTAGATATCTGCACAGTGCCCAGCACCCCGCAAGATGTGAGGGACCAAAGAGAAGAAACTGCTCGAAGTGCCATTGAGAGAATAAAGGCCCTTGCCTTGGAATGTAAGCAACTCATTGATCGCAGTGACTAAACCTATGACCAACTCACTGAGAATACAGAACTAAAGGCACTGGCGTCGTAGCTCCAAGAGGCGAAGTATCAAGCAGAAACAATACAGGAACATTTGAAGCCCCTGTCAGCTATGGAAAGAATGAAGTGATCCCCAGAGCAGTGCACTACCCAGCAGCAGGTCCACACTATCCAAAGAAAATTCATGGAAGTGACTCAGAGACTCCAACCTGTACAGGATAAGGCTTACCAACTATTCATAGAGATCGAAGGCTGAGGATCGAAGCTGGAGCAAGTTGTCACTGCAGTTGAACAGTGCCTAGAGGGACCTATCAACGAAGCAGTCATACAAGCGTTCACTAAACAAGAGGTCGTGGAATAGTAACAAGTTGAAGAAACTCGAGCCATGCTCGAGGATTTTGAAGTAGAACTAGTTATATCAGAGTGACTCGGAATGAGTCGCAGGTGAGTGTTGGGGTCCTGTTGACCCTTAACCAAGTTTTGAGGATTCTTGGTCATGTTTGACCTATTTTGGGACTTCATCAGGCTATTGAAGGCACAGCACAAGACAAAGTAGAGATCATGGGATCTCAACTCCTTTTAGGGCCCTTTTTGGGATTTGGGATTATGTAATGGGTATGGGAATGTCGGCCCATGGGTTTACCCATGATTAGGCCTATTTTTTAATGTATAAATAGAAATCTAGGCAATGCAAGAAGAGGTAGTTGCAAGTTGTGCTAAGTGATAAGATTGGATCTATGTGATCAAGAGTTGTAAGTGCTTTGTGCATACTGTGTGAGACTTGCAGAGCTAAGTGCAAGTGGTTGTAATAGACTGTGGAAGGATTTGTGTTGTAACGCAAGGAAGGAGGATCTAGTGAGATGCGCAAGTCTCCTTTCCTCTACGGAGTGGGACTTGGATTCTTTGTGCCTATAAGAAGTTTGACCAAATATAATAAAGAAGAGAAGAGTTGGTGGATGTATCCCCAGGGTGGGGGTGAACCACATACATGTTGTGTTGCTCTTCTTTGTGCGATGTATTGATGTGTTTATATGTTAATGTGATTAGTGCTTTAATATAGATGAATGATTTGTTGATGCTTAGTGCTTAATATTATGGATGGATGTTAGATCATACTGACATACATATGCTTAGTGCTTAATATTATGGATGGATGTTAGATCATACTGACATACATATGCTTAGTGCTTGAATCTGCTAGATCTTATCTGTTTCGTCATGCTAAGTGTTGCTAGATGCTAGATCTAGTTGAATACTGTGATGCTTTGTAATTAGGGTTTAACTGCGTTGTAACTGAGACTGAATATTGATGAATGTTAATTGTTGAGTGCTCTTTTAAGTGTTAGAATCATAGATCTGTGTCCCAACTAAGGTTGCAGACATCTTAGTCATGCAACCACCCTTGTCTCTACCTCGGGTGAGACTTCATCTACTTCACAGGTGTTGTCGAAAGGGTCGGTAGTTAAGGTTTTGTTGGTGCGTTGTTGTAGCGTTGAACCCTGGGTCTGCCCCTGTGCCAACAAATGGTTCTTTTGTCAAGACCTAAAACTGTGAATGTTGGGAACTAAGGAAAAAGAAGCTTTGTGCGAAGATCCGACCTAAAATTGTGAAAGCTCTGTGCGTAAATATGTCTCCCTACTGCGCAGTATTCTACTTGATCTGTGAATATTTGTGCCAAGAAGGGTTAGATCTGAAGAAAATAGGTAAGATCTACAAGATTTGTGCTCTGATAAAGGTAAGAATAGTAAAAAAAATTGGATCTGGAATCTTTGTGCTTTGCTAAAGATAAGATTAGTGGAAAATTTTGTTTCTAAAGTATGGATATAGGTATGATTGATAAGATTTTCCCTAGCTTGAAAACTAGGGCACTGATAAATGAAAGAAGATTTGATATGAGTAGATATGATAAGAATAGTGAAACATACCTTATATGTATGCATAGAGAGAATGTTTGGACTAATAAATGGATGCAGGATCCTAGAAAGAATTTTTTGCAGGTTAGTTACGATGATCCTAGTGTGAAGTACAGGAAAGGATGGGGATCATTTAAGAGAAAGAGAGGATTAACCCTTTGTTACAGTTGCATAAGACCAGGACATCTTGCTAAGGAATTCCCTGGTAGAAGACCTAGTTGCATATGTTTTAAATCTATGGACCATGAATTTTTGGATTGCCCTAGAATTATTGCTAAGTTTGAAAGGATGAATATGAGACAAGAAGACCACGAGAAAGATCAAACAACTAAGATTATGGCAGAACCCCAGAAAGAATCAGAAAAGGTATTGCTACAGATGAAAGAAACCATGAATGACCACCAACATATCAGCTTATCAGAGATCTTCAAATAAAAAGAATGCATTGAAGTAAGAATAGGAGACTTCGAAATTGAATTTTTTCTGGATGAGGAAACACGGGTGAATATTATGATAGAAAGAACTTGGAAAATTCTAGGAAATCCTTCTATGATTCCTTCATTGGGTGGAATAGGATTATTCAGAGGAAAGTTGATAACCCTATGTGGAATACTTACCCAGACATCTATGAGTGCCAATAGAACTTCAACAGAGGAAGAATATGAAGTTGTTAAATTTATTGAGAACAACGCTCCATTTGCTATGTTACTAGGAAAACCTTGGATTGAAGGAGATCAGTCCAGAAGGAAAGAAGAAGAAATCTTAGAGTAGAAGAAGCAAGAGTTGAAATATTTCATGACTAGGAGAATCACACACTTGATTGAAGAACGGGAGAACCGAGCAAAGCTATTTAAAACCAGAGACTTGGATGTTGAAGTAGTAAGAACACTAGAAGATTCGCAGAAGACTGAAGTACATATTCCAGATACAGATGAAGTATTACCCCTGATTTCTTGGAAATAATCCCACCAGCATGAAGTTACTCTGCCAAAATAAGATAAGAATCAGAATGGAAAAAGGAATTCCAAGAAGAAGCTCGCCAGAAAGAAGGCTAGAAAACTAAGTAAGAATAAAGCTAAGATCGAAAAGTTACAGAAGGTTCTAGAGGGAACTTTGCAGAAGGAAAATTTACAAAATTGGAACTTCGTTGGGATATCAAAACAGCGTCACATGGCACTTCACCATGGCGATGCAATATAGTCATTAAAGATAGTATAATTGTTAGACAGATGGCTCGAACGGGTAGAAATGAATTTATGATCATAAATTTCACTAGCAGACCGTTGGGACCATGCCATAACGCACAAAACTGAGTTAATGAAGGCTTCTCAACCGTTGCAAGAGATCTGTTTCCAAGTTATCTATTTATCCCATCGTGCCATGCAACGAGAACACTTTTGCTAACCATGAATCTGAGCCCGCATACTAGTTTATTTCACACAATGATCATCGCGCTATTACCATCCATCCCGTTGCATTGAGAAGTTACTCTTCAAACCCGAGATATTTAACCACGAGCGTGCATGTCGGACGAGCTTAGCGCTATAGAGAAAATTGTCGAAGAATTTCTCATTGAACTAATGACTGAAAGAGTAATTTTTGCAAGTATTCAAGCATCATCGACGAGAGGAGTGCAAGCCTCTTCGTCAACTGCTCGTGGAGCCGGATCATCCCGACCAACAGTGGAAAAGAGAACCAAACATAGAGATGACCTAGCCAATGTGAAGCTGATCCCATCCATATTGCCCAGTTACATCCCGCCTCTGGCCGACGCAATGAGTCGAGATAGTGTGCCAAGAGATTTCGAGTAATCCATGATTAATTTGTACCTCCCGAAGGGGATACGTGCAGTTCGAGCACAGCAGGACAAGATCGCAGCGTTGAAGTTCAATGACTTCAACCTCAGAGATCACAAGAACTACAGTATGCTCGCCCCGTATAAATACCTGACCAGGATGAAGGGGAATAACTCAAAGATAATCCCCCAATCATGGATGATGAACCTCATGCAGTCCACTCTATTAAATGTCATGAATATCCTACTCTTCGGAAGGACCAAGAAGTGAACGTCTATGTCAAGCTATTACTTTCATGTTACCATGGCGGTTACTTATGGCTAGACCATCATATTACATTCAATCCAACGTTGATCCATAGGATCACGAGATTAAGTATGAAAGGACCCGACCCACAGGATTTATGTCTAAGAAAATCCACATATCACGCGTTAGCACAGAAGATCAAGGATACATACAACGATGCTGAAAAGGGAACGCGAGGCTACAAGGTGGCCTCCATCCAAAATGGCACAGTGCGCCTAGCCTGTCATCTCATAGTCGAAAAGTTAGTAAGGAAGAACAGACCTACGCAGGTCATAGGCTTTGTCGTTGACCTCACAGGGAAGTGCGTGGAAGGATTACAGATGAACCAAGCGAAGTACCTAGTTAATAAGTTGGAACTAGACTATCGCAAAGCACAGGATCAGGGCTACGAGTTTCACTTTAGCTGGCTCCTGATCTTCATCACCTTTGTTTCCCGGGAGATGCTAGAAGGTGTGACCTTCCCGGATATTGAACCATTCGAAAGGCTTGATGCGAAGTTCACTACCTTTTGGTACTCAAGTGATATGAAAAAACTGTGGTAGTCAAACGTTATTTTTCACACCTATTACCTTCAACCGAAGAGAGCCATTGAAGTTGAACTGCGCATGAATCTGAACACCATATAGAGATTCCAACCCCTGATGAAGTTCTTCGTAGATCGACACTTCATCTACATAACAGTGTGAGATGATGAACATAAGGAGAAGCTTCAGTCGTACTACAAGCTCACAGAAAAATACCTAGAGGAGACCACTAAGGACTGGTCTGCAGACCTCCTTATTTCCGTAGACTCTGCAGAGTCTGACCCTGACAGCCCAGAGACCGTGCATAAAGAACATGATACACCCGAGCCCAACAGAACAAAGAAGACCAAAGAGGTCCAAGATTTAAGCAGTACCTTAGGAAAGACTGCTTTAGTATCACCTGACCGAGGGTTGATGACGAAGTAGAAGAACTAAATGACAAAGGATTTGAACATAAGCCAGGCAAAGTTACACCACCTAGAAACGAGGTTGATCCCCTAAAGAAGAGGGAGGTTTATCCCCTGAAACCTTCTTCCCGTAAGAAATCGAAATCCATCGTGACTAAGATGAAGACTGTGCTTATTGTCGATGATTTTGACTTTATCATCGCAGCTCTAAATGACGCTTTGTTGGAAATCATGGAGAAATAGGAAGCTAAGAAGGAGGAAATGTATGATAGAATTGAGGTCAAACTCTGAGGAGTACAGCAAGCCCTTCAGTCCAGTTGTGTAGTATCCATTGCACCCCTGCCATCAAGAGAACCAAAGTTGGGAGATGAGTCATCCCAACTCCACCGAATAGCTGATGCGGTCGAAGCTCGCCTTTGTCGCACTAAGAAGAAATAGAACAAGCCACCCAGATCTGATAAGAATAGTGAAAGATATGTTATACCTATGCATAGAGAGAATTTTTGGACTAACAAATGGATGCAGGATCCTAGAAAGAATTTTTTGCAGGTTAGCTACCATGATCCTAGTGCACAGTACAGGAAAGGTTGGGGATAATTTAAGAGAAAGAGAGGATTAACCCTTTGTTACAGTTGCAGAAGACCTGGACATCTTACTAAGGAATGTCTTGGTATAAGACCTAGTTGCATATGTTGTAAAGCTATGGACCATGAAGTTTTGGATTTCCCTAGAATGATTGCTAAGGTTGAAAGGATAAATATGAGACAAGAATACCACGAGAAAGATCAAGCAACTGAGATTATGGCAGAACCCCAGAAAGAATCAGAAAAAGTATTGCTACAGATGAAAGAAATCCTAAATGACCATCGACATATCATCTTATCAAAGATCTTCAAAGAAAAAGAATTCATTGAAGTAAGAATAGGAGACTTCGACATTGACTGTGTTCTAGATGAGGAAACACGAGTGAATATTATGACAGAAAGAACTTGGGAAATTCTAGGAAAGCCTGCTATGATTCATTCATTGGGAGGAATAGGATTATTCAGAGGAAAATTGATAACCCTATGTGGAAGACTTACCCAGACATCTATGAGTGCCAATGGAACTTCGACAAAGGAATAATTTGAAGTTGTTAAATTTATTGAGAACAACGCTCCATTTGCTATGTTACTAGGAAAACCATGGATTGAAGGAGATCAGGCCAGAAGGAAAGAAGAAGAAATCTTAGAGCAGAAGAAGCAAGAGTTGAAAGATTTCATGAATAGGAGGATCGCACACTTGATTGAATAATAGGAGAACCGAGCAAAGCTATTTAAAACCAGAGACTTTGATGTCGAAGTAGGAAAAACACTATAAGATTCACAGAAGACTGAAGTACCTATTCCAGATACAGGTGAATTATTACCCCTGATTTCTAGGAAAGGATCTCACTAGTGCGAAGTTACTCTGCCAAAAGAAGATAAGAATCATAATGGAAAAAGGAATTATGAGATGAAGCTCACCAAAAAGAAGGCTAGAAAATTAAGTAAGAAGAAAGATAAGATCGAAAAGTTATAGAAGGTTCCAGTGGGAACTTCGCAGAAGGAAAATTTACAAAATTGGAACTTCGTTAGGATATCAGAACAGCGTCACATGGCACTTTGCCATGGCGATGCAATATAGACGTTAGAGACATTATAACCGTTAGACCGACAGCCCGAGAAGGTAGGAAGGCATTTATGATCATAATTTTTGCCACCAAATTGTTGGGACCGTGCCATAATGCATAGAATTGAGTTAATGAAGGCTTCTCAGCCGTTGCAAGAGATTCGTTGCCAAGTTATCTATTTATCCCATCGCGCCACACAATGAGAACACTTTTACTAACCATGAATCTGAGCCCACAGACTAGTTGATTTCACACAGTGATGATTGTGCTATTACCATCCATCCCATTGCATTGAGCAGTTACTCTTCGAACCCGAGATATTCAACCACGAGCGTGCATGTCGGACGAGCTTAGCACTACAGAGAAAATTGTTGAATAATTTCTCATTGACCTAATGACTGAAAGAGTAATGTCTGAAAGAGAAATGTCTACAAGTATCCAAGCATCATCGACGAGAGGAGTACAAGCCTATTCGTCGACTTCTCGTGGATTTAGATCATCCCAACCATCAGCGAAAAAGAGAACCAAACACAGAGATAAACTAGCCAATGTGAAGTTGATCCCGTCCATATTTCTCGATTACATCTTGCCTCTGACCGGCGCAGTGATTTGAGATAGTGTGCCAAGATATTTCGAGTACTCCATGACTACTGCGTACCTCCCAAAGGGGATACATGCAATTTGAGCGCAACAGGACAAGATCACAGCGTTGAAGTTCAATGACTTCAACCTCGAAGATCGCAAGAACTACAGTATTCTCACCCCATATAAATACCTGACCAGGACGAAGGGGAAGAACTCAAAAATTATGGTTGGGTCCTTTCAAGATATCTTTTGTCCTGGGTACTAACTCTTACATTCTAAATTATTTACAGGAGCGATTGTTCTCCTACAAAACTAACGGTTCTCACTTGAAACAATATGTGGAACCAACTTGAAAAGTTTTAACATTGTTTGGATTTTCTATATATTAGTAGTCTACCTCTGCTTTCATTTTCCCATTACTTTTCATTTATGATTTTACAGTAGTCTAATTTCTACTTTCCTTTTGATAGGCTTACTGCTGCTATTACAATTCTGTCTTTTTATTTTATGTTGTTTTAAATTTTGTAGTCTTAATTATGTCATGATTTTTGTTGCGTTTTCATCTTTTAGTTGATTTTTGGTCAAGAATAAGATGTTGGATCAGTTCTTCCATAGTGACACTCCTGCAAGGTATTTTTAGTCAATAAAAATCAAGTTTACACAGTTGTTACGATGTTTCCCCTGAAAGCACACTTGAATTTGTTATCTTCTTTCACTGTTGTCTTATAAAGAAATTGGTTATCTCTCGCTTCTGCTTTTCATTTCTTCATCCATTTGAGAGTTAAAAGAGAAAGTCCATAAATTTTTCTCCTTGAAGTAAAGAGCAGGTTCTGATTGAATGATTATGCATACAAGAATAAACCCCTTCATACTTAACATTTTTCATGAGTTATTCCCAAATTCCCGATCATTTTTCCATTAAATCATCTCACTTCCCCCTGTTGCATAATCATTCTGGTTATATCTTATGATATGTTTTTCTTGGTATACGAAATCATGTGTTCTAAGTTCTTAATATGTTGGAAACAGATTTCCCTATGGAGTTGCCAGTTTGTTGACGATAAAAATCGCAACGAGGATTTTGCCCGCAAAGTATTTCTAAAATCATATTATTTAAAACTAATTATCTATATATATATATAGATAGATAGATAGATAGATAGATAATACTAGTAGGTGGAACCCCCTTGTAGATTGGAGGATCAGAGATAGTCTTGTTACACATTTTATGTTGTTGTTCGATGATGCTTACATGGTTCTACATGATTGGTGGTGAAATATTGGTTTTATTTGCGACATAATGGCAGATGGATAATGCATGTTATGTGTGGGTTTCGTTACTCTAAGATCTAAATTTTATGTATGAATGTCTTATATTCATGGTTATGGAATTTCTATTGAAGCCATGATTCGTCACATGTTGTACCTACACAAGACACATGTTAGTTATAACAAGAAACAAGAGCAATATGGAATAAAATCCAAGAAGAAGAAACTAAACTATGTTATGATATGCTATACTATATGCATTTGAAATTTAAGAAATGATGTTAGTCCTAACTACCAATGTTAGTGGCTTTATTGAGTTATATGAAGGCCCACTTGATATACATTATGGTATGTTTTGGAAATGGTTAATATGATATCGGGTGGCGCATTTGTCAAGCAATGTATGTTAGTTCTGGTGCATAGATTAATGGAATGGATTAATTGTTGGTTGTCTAGCATGTATTACATAATTGAATGAGGAGAGGATGGAAGTGATGTGCATTTATTTCACATCACTCCATACCTCTCCCACTAGCCGTCATCCTATCTTGGTTATTGTTCATTTGATTTTTTCTGTGGTTAAGCTCTGATATTTAGGTGAGGAAGGAACTGCTCGACCAAGCTCGCATTTTTAAGCCCATTTGATTACAGGTATATTTTTTTTGCCATCCATGAACTCGCTCTGGTTATGAAATAAATATTGGCTCAGTGATGTATTGGTCTGTGTTTTTCTTGAGGCTGTAAACTCGTAGTGTTTCTCTGGAATGGTTGTTTGTGTGTTATTCGTTGCAAATGGAAAATTGGATGGTTGAAGTTGTGATTTCATTAACTGTTATGTGTGGTGGAAGTCGTGAAGGATCTCTGTTGTATTTATGGTCTTTTGTTGGAGGGTTTCATTCCATATGGAATTTTTGGCCACCTCCTCACATTCCTTGTAACCATGCCTGGTCGTATTTGTTGTTATGGGGTTGCTGTGTAATTTTTGAACCACCTTTGTGTTGGTTGTGGAGCCTGATTATCTTCCTAATTCAGAGGTATTTTACTTTTAGCCATTTTATACCCCATGAAGTATTTACACCCCAGAAGTATGTACACTCTTCCACATGGGAGAGTGCAGAGGGGGGGTACCCCCTCTGCGGGGTCCGAGGGGGCTATCCCCCCAGCTGGGGGGTCTGGGGGCAAGCGGGCCCCCAGCGGGGGTTTGGGGGTGAAACCACCGTAGGAAAAATTGCCTTGTAAATGTATATTGTAATTTCATTGTAAATATGGATCATTCATTATAAGGTCACGGATTTAATGGTAGAGATTATGTTAGGGTTTTTTACCCTATAAGGCAACCCTCTTTTTTATGAGGGAAATGTATTGTGGTTATGGTTGATGGTGAATATTGTATTCTGAGATAGGAGACTGTGAGAGAAAGAAGAGGAAGTCACAGCGGGTTTGAGATAGGT
>SNQJ01S0042278.1:46574-82457 GCA_010110895.2 Picea sitchensis | reverse complement strand
TGAAAATGTCTCCTTGGTATATATAGGAGACTAGGAGGTATAATTACAACTAATGGCCTAAAGCCGACATAAATAAAATAACATTACTAATATAATATGCCCCAATTAAGGGGTAATGAGCCAATATTAGGGCTTAACACGAAGACTAAGCATATATAGTTGAGGTACCACTTCATACAATCCACCTTGGAATATGGACATTTGAAGTTGGAAAAGATACACACTAGCCAGAATCTTGCAGACATGTTAATAAAGGGAGTAACCAGGGAGAAACTGAGTTCCTGCTCAGTTTTAGTTGGTCTTCAAGAATGAATATGAAGATGAGGAATTTTCCAAGTCCAAGAAGGTTCAGATTCTAGCATATACAGCAGTGGTGAAGTTGTTGAGATCAGTCTCCAAGTGGGAGATTGTTGGTTGTGGAGCCTGATTATCTTCCTGATTCAGAGGTCTTTTACTTTCAGCTGTGTTTATACCCCATGAAGTATTTACACCCCAAAAGTATGTACACTCTTCCACGCGAGGGAGTGCAGAGGGGGGGTACCCCCTCTACCCCCCCTCTGCGGGGTTCAGGGGGGCTATCCCCTCGGCTAGGGGGTTTGGGGGCAAGTGGTCCCCCAACGGGGGTTCAGGGGTGAAGCTCCAGAAGGAAAAATTGCCTTGTAAATGTATATTGTAATTTCATTGTAAATCTGGACCATTCATTATAAGGTCGTAGATCTAACGGTAGAGATTATGTTAGGGTTTTTTTCCCTAGAAGGCAACCCTCTTTTTTATGAGGGAAATGTATTGCAGCTATGGTTGATGGAAAATATAGTATTCTGAGATAGGAGATTGTGAGAGAAATAAGAGGAAGTTACAGCAGGTTTGTTGTAGGTTGTATCCCTTCATATGTTGGATAATAATAAAGGAAGGACCTGGCAATTTCTCTAGTGGACGTAGCCCACATTGGGTGAACCACGTAAATCTATGTCTCTATTGTATTGTGTATCTTCTATGTTTTGTTTTCGCATTTGTTTTATTTTATTGCTCCATAGTCCTATTTTTCTAACACTTTGGTTCGCTGCATATCATTCTCCACCTGGTCATGGGCTCATTTTATGTTATTAGTATCTACACATTTGGCTATGGTCGCTATTATGCCAAGAGGCTTGCCTTAGGGTGGGTTTCTATTACCTGGGCTCTGCATTCTATCAACATTGTTCATCTTTTTGGGGAAAACCACGAGGGTTATTCCCTATGTGTTCTCAGTGTTGTTTACTGGCTAGTAAGGAACCTCTGCTCCTATGTTCATAATCTCTCCTACCTGAGGTCGGACTGTCACCCTATCATACGAGTTAAGGGTTATAATGCATGTATTTCCACTGTGTTGTCTCGAAGGGTTCTCACCTACTGTTGGTATGGTTGACTCCAGTCTCCCTATGTTGGTTCCACCTAGCGAACCCTTGATTATTTAGAGCCTGATTTTGATAAATTGAGCCAGTTATATCCTGTCGGGTATATTTTTTATTGTTATGAGTGGGTGGAATAGCATCGACAGTGGTTTTGATTATTGGTTCGTCTCTGTTGATAGAGTTGATTACAAATTTATAATTGGAAATCATTATTGGTATATAGGCGCTCCATTCTTTTATTGTGACAGTTGAGTCAATAGCTCTGCATTGTTTAAGTGGTTGATTAGAGAAGTTGTAAAAGGGAACAATAATGGTTATATAGTTTATGCCTCCTTGTGTTGTAACCATTGGATTGTTAACTCAACATTATTTTATGGTTTGATATGTACAGTCACATAAATCCTTCTTTGCGTTATGTGTTGGTTTGTATGTTTTCTACAACATTGTATAAATTGAAATGATGGTCGATGTTACTATGTGTTTTAATTGCCCAATCGGGATTATTTCATTTTGAATTGTTGATGATTGTGTCTTGGCTTCCCACAGTGTATGATTTATGGATATCGTGCATCGTATCATTGCACCATCAGAGATGGGAACGGTTTTTATAATAGTATGGTTTCATTGCAATTTAATTGTTAAATTGATTAGAGGAATGGAATCGGGCACATTTCTAAAAGAGCTTGTGTCTTTGTTTGATTTGAGGAAATAATTTATGGATAGCGGTTGATGGTTTTGATGCTAAACAGAGTTGAAACAAATGATTGTGTGTTCATTGGAATTTTTTTTAAACATTAAATGAAAGAAGTGAGAGGAAACATAATTCCTATACAGGTTGTTTGGAAGGCATATTGTTTTTAAGTGTGATGACACTATGTTAATTAAAGGGGTTGAAGATTTAAATGTGGACAGTGAACAAGTATCAACACACAATAATTGTTTAATCGATCACAGTAATTGTTTGGTTGGTGTTGGATCGTTTGCATTAAATACAAAATTAATTTATGGATTACTTAATTGATTTTATGAACAATATTCACTCTTTTCCCTATCATTATTTCATTTTTCGCACATTGCAATCCCCTCACCTTCCCATATTCATTATCCACTCATGTTCCTAAAATTTAATTACAATTCAGAGAAACTCTATATTATGACAGTTTAAGATTGCATGGATGGATTACAGCAATATATTCTTTGGTTTACAGTTGATTGTTTGTTGTCTATGAGCAGTAATCATGATATTTTCCCCCTCATTTTAACTTTTTTCGCTCAATACAACCCCTCGCATATCCCAGAACCTTTGTCCACCCCCTTCTCATTGACAACTACTAAACAATTTGTATGGATTGGATTGCATGAGTCTGATATGTTGCTCAGCCAAATTTTATTTCATATTTTAAAAGAGGTGTCATGTATGATTGTTAAAGAAACTATTTTCTAATCAGTTATGCATACAGGAATGAGATTTTTCAGCAGAGGTAGCCATGGCAGAGGTAACCAAGGGAGAGGTAATTGGAACAGGGGCCCTAGAAGGCCAAGATTCTCCATACACTTTGATGCAGACTCGCAAGAGTTAAGACAACGATTTCAAGATGGGTTTTTTAATTGGATTGGGCAAGGAGTGGTCCAACCTAGGCCTGAAAGGCCTCCCTTCCAAGCCCCATAGGTCTCTGGTATCCCCGTACCTCCTCATGTCTCACTGCAACCTGAAGTTCCTGAAAATGACAGTCTCCCAACATCGTGGCTGGCCTAATTTGTCTTTACCTGCTCCCCCGCCTATCAATCAAATTGTCCAAGTTGCCCCTATCCACTCATCAGTTCAGTATTCCCATGCAATAAAAAGGTTGAAAATTGAGGCCCACAATGCGCATGACAAAGGAAAAGCCACTGATGCCCTTTCCTCACCCTCAAATGACTGATAAATCTGTGTCTTCCCGTATGCATTTAAGAGATTGTTGCTCTCATGTGATCAGTGAGATTAGGCCTAAAGGCTCTACACAGCCTAAGGAAAATTTAAAGAGATGAACAGGTGACAACAACAACAAGGGAAAGATTGCCTCTCAGAGTGGAAAATATGGATGTTAAGTTTTTATTTTTTAATTGTTGAGAATAGTTGACTTCTAGATTTTTAGACAACACACTATATTTTGTATATACAGGTAACATATTTTTGGAAATAATTTCAATTATCATTGAGATAAATTGTCAAATATAAATGTGATGATGGGAGTCACAAGGAGGGATGTTTTGTTTTATTAACTAGTCGTGTTATGATTGTTAAAAGCTAAAGGGAGTCACAAGGGGTCCCACCTACTAGTTATTATTTATTTAAAAACCCTTATTATGATTTATTATTTTCCCCCTTAACTAAAAAGTTGGTTGAGTTTTAGTTAACTTAACTAAAGAAGTAGTTCAACTACTTCAACCAATTCTAATTTTTTTAAAGGCAAAAGGAAAGGGAGGAACAAGAGGAGAATAGAAGGAGAAACATACTAAGGTTTGCTCTTTGATTTTTTGTTGAGATAATTTTGTTTTCATTCATTCCTTAATTCATTAGAAGCCTAATTCTTTTTTATGATAGCAAAGTCCTATTGTAGACAACAAGATTTAGGGATGAATTACATCATTCAAAAACTTATTTTTCAGAGGTGTTGATCTATCTTTGATAGTCTATGTAGACTAGTCTGTTTATGAATTAGTTATCATGATTGACAAAGGCTATTGTGCATAGTCAAGTGGGAAAAAATCTATGGCAAGCTGATCCAGCTTCTAAAGTTCAGTTTTTTACTTTATGTCAGAAGTCCTTTTGTATGTTTCATCGGGGACGTCTAAGTTTGACTTTGGTCCAAAACTTCCTCAGGAAATTTTGTAAAGAGAATGATTCTTTGATGAATTGGAATGAAATAAAGGATTTATTTATGTCTCATCTATTTTTATTATTGACTTGATGTCTTTAATTCTATCTCTATATTTATTTCATCAACTGTTATGTTCATAAAATTACATAAACAATGAATTTTTCAGCAAGTTTTTATTTATAAACAAAATAGCCTAAGCACTTGTAATCAATACTTGAGAGTTAGGATACCAATTTTGATGGATATAAACATAGGGTGATATTCCCATCTATCTTGCTTTAGCCAAGAAGGATCTAAAAATGCTTGAGTGATCATTTCATATATTTTCCTCAATGTTAACGCTCTGTAATTTCTCAGGTTGAGGGAGAAATTGACAGAGGTAACTGTTTCAACCGCTTGGAGTCTTGGATCTAGCCCTCCAAGACTCAGAGAGGGCTCTCTCTGTATGATTTAGCTTGGTTTAGAATAGGATATTAGGCTAGTTGTGAGGGATCAGGGTTTTTGGTTTTTAAATGGTTGGCTTGGGATAACAAGGAGGACCATTGGGAAAATGGGGTCTGTGCTTAAATATATTACTCATTCTCAGATATAGACAAATCTCCTACACAGGGAAAGGTAGTGGAAATGTTGAATTGAATTAAGTTTTAATGGTGTCGATTGAGGAAGAAATAGGGGAGGAAAAAGCCAAGCAAAGGAGCATTTAAGAATTCCTAAACTGAGCTTTTAGAAGAGAAACATAAAGATTACCAAAAGATCAAATGCAGAGTATTTCACGAATAAATTATGCTCTATTAACTATCCTTTGACAATAAGAATTCGAAAAACAAATGAAATGAAAACCTGAAACACTTAACAGAGAAAGGAAACGCAACCAACATCTCGACACAAGAATCCTAATAACAGCTTGCTTATTTCTGATCGATCATTTAAGATTACAGACAAACTTTATGGAATCGCAAGGCCCATAGTCCAGCAAAAAGGAATCAACTTCCTCACAGGTCGAACCCCCTTATCCTCTTTTACATGTGCCTTTATAGAAGAAAAATGCCTCAGCCTTCAAAAGACTCAGGCTCTAATTTCTTCTTTCTAAAAATAGAAAATAGTTACAAATGATTGACACATGTAATCTGTCTCTTGAAATAAACAAAACAAACTCTAACTGTAAATTAAAGGAAATTTAAATTTGGAAGTTGCTACTTGGTTGTCACGAATTTGTTGGAAAGATGTCGATGCTTATCCTTTGAATTATGGGACTAATGGCCACTTGTCCATTTGACTACTTGTCCTCTCTCTAGGAAATAGAGATACTCTGCCACCTATCTCATTCTTTATCCTTTAACTTTATTCTTTAACTGTTAAGAAGAGCCTGAAAAAATGGGATTTGATTTGGCTGCCACCTCCTCACAAGTGCCCTGCTTTCTTGTTTTGAAGTCTGAGTGATAGAGTTGAACTTGTCATATGTTCCTTTTGAGATTGAAAAGATAGATATGTTTCTGAAATCTTGGGATATCCATCTGCATTTGATTCCATGCCCAGAGAACTGCTTGAACATTTTGAACACTGGAGGTTGTTAAGAGTTGTTGGCAAATAAACTCTAACAGAATCAAAACAAATAAATGCAGACTTAGTCGAATGCTTGAGGTTGTTGGATTTGCTGCCAGTTGGAGAATCTATCCTCTAACCACTGCCTGAAGTATAGGAAATCTCTGACACATGTGTTCCTTTGACTGATTATTCATTCCTTCGAAATATAATATTGAGGTCTTCGAATTAATGATCTTGATTGCTTGAAACATTGCATTCCATTTGTGCCCCAACTATTGTGTGCTCTATTTCTTACTTCATAGTCTTTTTAATGAGATGACAATCCAAGCCTTGTGACAAGCACAAGCTTCCACAGAAGTTGTTCTTCAATGAGATGTCACCTACTAACATATAATGGCCACTCATCCTCCATTGCCTCAATGGTGGCTAGTTGAGATTCTTTTTCTAAACAAAGATCATAGTTAGCCTTGCAAAACTGAAATTTTGAAGAACATCTACAGAAATACGATAAAGGAAACAATATCAGGTAAGGAATCAACATAAATCGTTTCCATCGATACTTAGGCACACAGATGTCAACACCTGCAAATATGGCAACATCTTTTAGTTCATCAGCAAGGCGAATAAGTGGTTTCATATTACCCTGACAGGTATTTTTACTGAGACAAGATCTCCATACTAGCCAAATACTTGTCTCAGATATTAATCTGTTACATTTGGGTTTAGTCGGCCTACAAATACAGTTGTATTGTTTAAATCATTATCTGACGGGAATCTTTGAGCGTAAGATCTGTCATTGCCTCTTCTATGATACTGTTGTTGAAACTTGATTCATGTGCACTATCTTGGTAAAACCAATAAAACAAAAGAACCAAAACACCACTGTGTCAAGCATTTCCTGAACTGTCTGTTCATTTGTCTTAGAATGGCAATCAAAGCGTTGCAGAAACGGACCATCAGTCCATTTCTTTTTATGTAAGCATCCTTTCTTCCAGTAGATTTGAATGTGTTTGTCAGGGCTCTTTCCCAAGAATCATAGTTCGGGGATTGATTAACTGGGATGCATCGATCACTACCTTCCCTTTAACACTTTCAATAGAATCGACAATTACAACAACAAGATCACACCCTTTGGACACCTGGGCGGTCGCCTAGGCACCCGATTACCCTTTATGCATGCGTGCTTTCCCTGCATTTGACACCTGAGTTTGCTTTGTATTTTATTTTCCACCTGTGGATTTGATCTTGGGCTTTTAAATGTCCTGTTGCTTGGCACTTTGCGTTTTGGGCATTGGCTTGGTTCGGCTCAGGGACTTGGAGATTGACCTTGCATGGCTCGATTTCGTATGTTATTGTTAACCCATGTCTTGTGTGTTGCATGATGTTATGTGATAACCCCTGACGTGTGTTGTGTTGTTGTGTGGCATGTTGCATGGAGCTGGAGTGTTGGAGCATAAACTTGGCCTCCGAGCTAAGTTTTAGTGAAAACACATAAAACAAAAAACCCAAATTTAGGGCAAAAGCTTGAAAACCACTAAATAATATGCCCCATGATGTGTCCACGGGCTAGAAAACTTGGAAAAACTCCAGAACGCCTAAGAAATGATAGAAATACAAAGGCCAGGATGATGAATATGAAGATCAGAGAGCTATTTTTTAATCTGGCTACAGGCTTTCGGTAGTTAGGGGTACAAAAAAAATGGATTCTAAGCGACCAAAAGCCCTCTCTTTCGGTAGCTAACATAACATGAGACTCTACTCTTTAACTACCGAAAACAAAAACTCTTGTGTGATAACAGCTGAGGTGAATTGAGAGATTTCTGTCGCTTTTACACCTTTGTTGTGTGTCATGAGAAAAAGTGTAATGCCTGAAATAGATAGATATTAGTCAGAATATTGATTCCCCTATTATATAGGGTTCTAACACTCAACACAGAGCTTCAACGATCTCGCTCTCTCCTTGTCTGCAAACTCCTGGAGTGCTTCTGCTTCGGAGTTTCAGATCTTTCGACACCTGGCCCTCTAGATGATGGACGGTCCCTAACCACTTCAGTACTTCAGCGAGTCCTCACTCCTGTGGAACACAAAGAGATTAAAGATCGTGCACTTTACTTGGATCCAACGGTTATTGATCCATGCACTCATATCCAATGGATGGATTATGTTCCTCCTCTTCGTGCTTCTGCTTCCTCCCAAATTGGAAATAATTCAAGAGTTCAAGGGTTGCGGTCCTTGAACCATTCTCCTACAATCCCGACGACTTCGGTCTCGTCTTGCACTACACCTCCTGAGCTTTCGAACTTGAAACAAGTTCACTTCCTATGCTCACCTTGTGCTTTTTTGAGTCCTCAGACGTTCTCAACACTTGTCCCAGTGTTGACCCGGTGCACTCTATGCACCTACTCAACGTGCTCCTTTTTGAGTTTACAGAGTTTTCAATAACTCTGGATGTGTTTACTCTACACAGTCTTTCCTCCAGGGTATCCATTAACCCTTAGTCTCCTTCTGAATATATGAATATTCTGGTTTGTCCTCCTGACACATTCTCTTCCGAACTCTCAACAAAGTCCGGATACGCACTCCTTACGTTAGCTCACAGAGTTTCGCTACTCTGGTGTGCACTCCTTGCACAAGCCTAAAGAATCCATAACTTCTCAGTAACACAAAGATAGGGAATTCTATATTCTCCTACCGATGAAAACTATCACAAGCATCTATCGCATACATAAACATACACAGATATCATTCATAGAGAACAGATAACACAAATGGATATCATATGCAGGAAAAATTGCTTTCTTCGTATTAAGATGGATGTATGTTTACAAATATGTATACAGACTAGACTACAATAGAGTTTCAGTTCTTTCTCATACTCCTACTCCTGAGCTTCTAAGATTCTCAGGTCCTTAGTCCTAACTCTCGTCTCCTTCTCTTTACAAGAGGGATCTGTGAGCTTATCCTCTCCACCGCCTTAGTGCTATCACTTCTCATCAAAGCACCTTATCCATACATATTATTATAATTAACGAAGATCCATACCTAACTCATATCTAGACCTGTTGTTACACATGATTTTGGTCACTTGGGTGGTGTCTCAACAGTGATGTATTCAAGCTCCCAACAAGGACTTTTTGCCTGAGAAAAGTAGCTCTTGTTTTCTTCCAAAAACATATTTTTAAGATGAGTTCGCAGGCTGCCTATGGTCTAGGGTGTGAGAATCCCTCATTCTCACAGGCCACCCACACTTAGGGTGTGAACTTCTTGCAGTCTGTTCCATACATAGGGTGTGAACTTGTTTTTAAGCTTGGAAAGGAGAAGAAGTCTCAAGGGTTCTAGAAGGGAATCTTCTAGAAAATGAGTTGGCATTCACATGGTTGTCATTCTACTGACTTCTCATATTTGATGGGATCATTCTCATCATTGTAACCATCTCTCCTTCTCCTATATATTGAAAGGTTTCTCATGGAAAAGGTTAAGCAAGATTGAATGAAGAATTGGTGAAAGAATTGTGTGAAGAACCCTGCTTAAAAAGAAGCTTGAAGACTCTATTTGGTCTATCAAGAGGAATTGGATCTTCTTCATGCAAGTACAGAGAAATTTTGTGTGTTGGAACCAAGGGTCACTGAAAGGAAGCTTGCAACATCAAGGCAATCAGGTTGTATCTTCTATTTTCAATTAATATGATACAGCGACACGTCCCTTTTCCATAAAGTCACTCTTACTTTATTATGTAATTCCTTGATCATATGCATAGGTTGACATTGAATATACTTTGCTATATTCACTTTGGTTGGTTTGTGTTGTCTTGGACTTGACTTCACGAGAGCACTGGAGCGAAGCGGGAACAACTGATACCTAAGGAAGCGATATAAAGGTATGTCACTTACCCCTTCCTATTAGTAGATTCAATGATTACAACTTAGGGAAAGAGTCGTGTCCTATCCTATTTTGTTCTAGATCCAGGTGGATCTAGGGAGATCTGTTAGTGTCCGCACCTACCGATTTGTCTGATAACACATGCTTATAGTCAACCATTATGGAGACCTTATCCACTACCTATACAAAGGCATGGCTTGGCTTTTCTCAACCTTACACATAAATCTGTATAGGATCATATTTCAAATTTAAAAATGGGAAGGTCGATGCCTCTCCCTTTCTCCAATGTGTACCTATGTGTTGGCTTGGTGGCACATCTGCTGAGGTGGAAAGTTGCTCCTGCTGAATTCAACAGGGAGTTGATGGTGAGATCAGCAAAGGAGACTGTCAGCAGGAGGAATATTAACAAGGGAGAACCTTCAACAACAGCGGGGAAGTAGCAGCAGCAACAACAACATAGCAGAGGAGCAAGAGGACAACTCCAAGAAGAAGTTTGGGATCTAGGAGGATTTCAGTAGAGCTGGGGAGGTCATGATTTTTTCGCAGCAGTGGAGTATGATGCAGGAGCATATTTCCGCCTCAGCAGATGCACGAGCAAGCCAATACATAGGCACGCATTGGAGAAAGGGAGAGGCACCAACCTTCCCATTTTTAAATTTGAAATATGATCCTATACAGATTTATGTGTAAGGTTGAGAAAAGCCAATCCATGCCTTTGTATAGGTAGTGGATAGGGTTTCCATAAAGGTTGACTGTAAGCAGGTCTAGATCTAAGTCAGGTCTGGATCTTCGTTCATTGTAATAAGTCATAGGGATAAGGTGCTTTGATGAGAAGTGATAGAACTAAGGTGGTGGAGAGGATAAGCTCGAGAATCCCTCTTGTAAAGAGAAGGAGATGAGAGTTAGGAGTAAGGACCTGAGAAGCTTAGAAGCTCAGGAGTAGGAGTAGGAGAAATAACTGAGACTTTGTTGTAGTCCAATCTCTATACATATTTGTAAACAGACATCCATCTTAATACAAGAAAGCATTTTTTCTTGCATATGATATCAATTTGTGTTATATATGTTCTATGAATGATATCTTTGTATGTTTATGTATGCAATAGATGCTTGTGATATTTTTCATCGGTAGGAGAAGATACAATTCCCTATCTTTGTGTTACTGAGAAGTTATGGGTTCTTTAGGCTCATGCAAGGAGTGGACGCCATAGTAGCGAAACTCTGTGAGATAACACAAGGAGTGTGTATCTGGACTTTGTTGAGAGTTCAGAAGAGAATGTGTCAGGAGGACACACCAGAATATTCACAGATTCGGAAGGAGCCTCAGGGTTACTGAATACCCTGGAGGAAAGACTGTGTAGAGTAAACACAACCAAAGTTACTAAAATCTCTGTAAACTCAACAAGGAGCACGTTGAGTAGGTGCATAGAGTGCACTGGGTCAACATTGGGACAAGTGTTGAGAATGTCTAAGGACTCAGACAAGCACAAGGTGAGCGTAGGAAGTGAACTTGTTTCAAGTTCGAAAGCTTAGGAGGTGTAGCGCAAGATGAGACCGAAGTAGTCAGGCTCGTAGGAGAACGATTCAAGGACAACAACCCCTGAACACTTTAATTATTTCCAATTTAGGAGGAAGAATAAGCGTGAAGAGGAGGAACAAACTACAACCATTGGATATGAGTGCATGGATCAATAGCCATTGGATCTAGGTAAAGTGCATGAGCTTTAATCTCTTTGTGTGCCACAGGAGTGAGGACTCGCCAAAGTCCCGAAGTGGTTAGGGATTGTCCATCATCTAGAGGGATAGGTGGCGAAAGATCTGAAACTCTAGAGCAGAAGCACTCCAGGAGTTTGTAGACAAGGAGAGAGAGAGAAATCGTCGAAGCTTTGAATTCCAGAGTAGATCTTGGTCATTGGTCACCAAGAGGTACAATTCAACAGATCTAAAAATCCAAGAAATAGTACTCCGAGAGATTTCAGTCGTGGAGTGTGAAAAATTATCGAAGCTCCGAAGAGTGGAGTAGATCGCAACCATCCGTTGAGAAGGACATGTAGCGAGAGATCTGAAAGTCCGGAGGTTTAATACTCTAGGAGGAAGCAAGTGAACGAGGTTGAAGAACTCCCGAAGTCAAAGGGATCTGAAGATAGATCTGGTTGTTGATCCGGAAAGGACAGGTATCGCTAGATCCTACACTCCAGAGAAAAGTCACTTCAGTGGTTTTGGAGTGTGAAGGTGCAAGAATTCCCAAAGGCCTAAGATTTGGATTTCATCAGAGTCGTCCATCGGTAGTGGACAAGTGTCGAAGGATCTACTACTTTGGAGGAAAGTAGAATTGAGTGGAGCAAGAACTCTTGAAGGCCGAAGAGTCGAAATTCATCGGAACTGTCTGTTGGAAAGGGACACGTGGCAGAAGATCTTCCATTTTGGAGAAAATTCACTCTGGGAGAAAAAGGAGTGTGTTGAACAAGAACTCTCGAAGGCTGAAGAGCTGGATTTCATCTGAGTCATCTGTCAGCCGAGCACAGGTGTCAACAGATCTTCCATTTCAGAATATAGCCACTTCGGAGGAAAGTGGGGTCACGTGAATTAATAACTCCCGAAGGTCAAAGTGCCAAAGTAAATTGTGACCGTAGGATAAGGGAGGACGTGTGTCGTCATATCAACCACTCTAGAGATTGTGAAATTCAGAGAGATTACAAGGGAGAATCAGTCGAAGCTGAAATAGATCTGGGTCATTGACATTTGAGGATGCGTGTCAAGAGATTGTGAACTTCATAGGTTTGATACTCCAGAGATTTCATGGAGTCATGTTTCGGAAAATCGTCGAAGCACTGGAGCCCGAAGAAATCAGGGTCGTTGATTGGAAAAGGAGTGGGGGTCGTCGATCCCTCGCACGCCAAGTTGGAACTTCGCCAGTTCCTAGTTCGGGGGAAATTAGCGAGTGGTGAAGAGAAAACACTTGGAGACCGAAGCTCTGAAGTGCCCTTTGAGTTGGCACATGGGTACAACCTGAGGTCATATGAAGGAAAGGACCTAGTGAAGAGAACTAGCGCCTATTATTCAAATTCTTCAAAGAGGTCGGGAAAGAACCCACAGGTTTGGTAGAACCTGCCCATCAAAGGAAGGGGGACCTGTGTAAATTGATTTAGGGTCTAGCAGAGACCCGAAGAGTCAATCCAACTCAATTTATTGAACGATCCTAGACCGGGAGGTCAAGCATCCTCGAGGAGAGAGAGGGGGTGTGCATCACATGTTGAGCATACATTTGTTATTAACTCTAAGTATGGATGATTCGTTGCATGAAATATGTTAATACATGCTTGTATATTTTGTTCCATTTTAATTATCACATATATGTGTGCATTTTAATTAATTAGAATCTTCATGGGAGACCATATCTACGGATTTAAGGTGAATGGGTCTTTGAGGACTGAGATTTTTGGTGATCTATTTCATGGCTAGGATAGGGTTGTTGGGAAAGGACACTACAACTTCACCTCACTACATGAGTACCTTTGCACCGATAGTTAAAACATGTAATTTATTTGACATTGGGTGCCCCTCTACCCAATGGCCTTGCATATAGATGCTCTTTTATGGAGAGAAAGGAGGTCAAATTCCATATTCAGGGGCTAATACAAAAGCACCACATTCTACCAAACTCTTCACCATGTTATTTCAGAAGAAGGAAGTGACATTGCGACTCTACATTGACTACATATCCTTGAATAAAATCAAAATCAAGGACTGGTACCTAATCCCTCGAATAGATGATTTACTCAACCAACTAAAATATGTCAAATTTTTCAACAAGATTGAATTTAAAAAAGGATATCACCAGGTGTTAATTAAACTAATTGGTGTGTGGAATATAAGCTTCAAGTCTATAGAAGGTATTTTCAAGTGGTTTGGAATGCCATTCATCTAGAGTAATTCATAAATATTATCCTCGAAGATGACAAGTGATATTATACAACAATTTGCTAATTATTTTATGGCCATATACCTAGGCGATATCCTCATCATTAGTATAACTTAGGAGGATCCTATGAATCACATTCAACAAATTTTGAGCACCTTGTGACAACACAAGTTATATACCAACCTAGACTAGAAGTGCTCATTCATCTTGTGGAGACTTCAACATATGAGATACATTGTGGATGAGTGTGGTGTACATGTGGATCTAACCAAGATTAAATTCATCCATGATTGATTGGTTGTGAAGATACTAACGAAGCTCTGCAACATTGTGATCCTTGCCAAGTTTTATCATAGGTTTGTGTTGGGAGTTCTCTCATATTGTTTAGTCCCTAAGTCAAGTGACAAGGGGGATTCAAAGCAAAATTTATTTGGTTCAAGGTACAAAAGAAAACATTCAAGGAATCAATGCATTACCTTTTCTCAACACCGATCCTCATTCTATTAGATCTGCAACAACCACGTGAAATTAAGGTACATGCATCATATCATGTCATTGATGTAGTCTTCACTTAGCATGGACATACAACGACATCCCATAGTGAGACGCTCTATGACACGGTTCATAGATACCCCACCTATGACAAGGGGATTTGTTCCATTATGTCGGCTTGTCGATAATGGAAGCTTTATATTATGGGAAAGGAAATGATCACCCACATTGACCACATGCCTCTGCAATTTATGTAGACTCGAGGCATATTACAGAATCACCACCATTAAAATTGGTCCACAAACCTTCGATAATTGCACATGAACATTATTGTATAATTAAAATACAAGAAGGGCATCACCAATCTAGTTGTAGATTGCCTTAATTGACCTCTGGTTGTGGCACTGATTAAATCCTTAGTTCCTATGGATATGAGACCTATGGCCCCAAATGTAAGGCAACAATCTTGAATTCACTACTATATATTCGACATTGATTGTAGGTAGCAAGTTTTAGACTTTCACCTCCAAGATGGAATTCTATGCCATTTGGGCCATCTTTGTGTTCCTTAAGGAAAGTGTGAGAATATGATATGGGATGCACACTATAGTTGGGTGGCAGGGCACTTCGACATGGAGAAGATGATTCCAGTGGTACACAAGTGCTTTTACTAGCCAATTATCTGACATGACATTAAACATTGTTGCGAATATAGGGACAATTTTCCAAATGTGTAAGCCCCAATGTGTAACTCATCCAGTTTAAGTACCACACTGTCTAATCATTAACCCGAGTTCAATTCCTCTAGTAAGGGTAAAAGGATTCAATAGTAAGTGGTGGTGGGGAAAAAAGTATGTGATTGTGTCTCAAAGGGTGAGACTTGTCAGTCTATGCTGACAAACTTACTACAAACATCATCCATTAATGTGGGGAAGCATACATGGGTTTACTTGAGGGATTGTCTCCTTTAAAAAAAGTTTGCAGATGTGTTGTTTTGGATTCTCTAAGTTTCCTCTCTAAAAATGACCAAAAATGATTTTTTTTGTCATGTAGTCTTAGATGATCTTCCTAGTTTGAAATTGAAATTTTTTCCCTATATTCATATTAAATTTTTTTTAATGAAATTAATGATTTATTGCATCGAAAGGGGCTTTCTACAACACGATATGAGGGTTATGTGCAATTCCTTTCGTGCTCAACATGGAGTTGACATGTGGCATTTAAAAAAATGTTAATAACAAAAAAAATATTTCAATATAAAGTAATTGAAAGTAAACAAATTTCTTATTTTGATAGGTTCTTTCTACTTCCTATAATGAGGGAGATGTGCAATTCCTTCAATGATTAATATAGAATTGACATGTGGCATTTAAAAATAATAATAACAAAAATATTATTTCAATGTTGGCCATAAATAAAATATTTTAATATGCACCTTAAATAAAACAATTTTATATCAAATTTATATATAAAGAGATAAAGTAATTGAAAGTAAAATATTTCTTATTATGATTAAAGTAGAGTTGACATGTGGCATTCAAAAAAATATTAATAACAACAAAATTATTTCAAAGTGGATTAAATCAAATATTTCAATATCCACCTCAAGTAAACTAATTTTATATCAATTTTGATACAGAGAGAAAGTAATTGAAAGTAAAAAAAATTGTATTCCATCGATAGATGTTTTCTACTTCCTAGTATGAAGGAGATGTGTAATTCCTTCAATGCTAAATATGGAGTTGACACATGGCATTTAAAAAACATTAATAATAATAAATATTTCAATGTGCACCATAAATAAAACAATTAAATATCACGTTCACTAAAATAATTTTATATGAACTTTACATATAGAGAGATAAAATAATTGAAAGTACAACCTTTCTTATTTTGTGTGATTTGTGTAATTCCTTCAATGCTTAACATAGAGTTGACATGTGGCATTTAAAAAAATAATTTCAATGTGAACCATAAATAAAATACTTCAATATCCACTTAAGTAAAACTCTCTCTCTCTCTCTCTCTCTCTCTCTCTCTCTCTCTCTCTCTCTCTCTCTCTCTCTCTATATATATATATATATATATAAGTCAATTATGGGTTATATATATATATATATATATATATATATATAAGTCAATTGGGTTTAGCCCAAGTGGTTGAGAGGAATGATTGTTATATATATATATATAAGTCAATTGGGTTTAGCCCAGGTGGTTGAGAGGAATGATTGTTATCCTCCCAACCCAAGGTTAAACTCCCACAAGTGGCATGGGTGACTGGCTAGAGGGAGATGTGTTAATTTGATCAAAATAATTTTAAGCAAACACTCGATGAAGGTATCACTATTAATATGATAAAGGTGAGGGTGAATTACATTACATGTTGAGATCAGACAAAATGGACTAAAATGCAAATTGATCCCTCTCACCCATGATAAATTGAGAGTTAAGATGGATCTAGGCTATATTCTATTTAAAGAATTGATTTTAGAACACTTGTATAAGTCAAAACAATGATTTTGGTAGAAGAACACCATATATAAGTCAAAGAAGTTATTTTGGTGGAAGAACACCCTATATAATTCAAAGCCGTGCATTTGGTAGATTAACTTTCTACTAAAATCTCATGCTAAATATATTATTTTATAAATTGGTATAACTAGCATAGATTTGTCTTAACTCCAAATCTATTATGCATTGAGAGATGTCAAATCCCTTAAGGTGCAAATCTTTCCTCATGTTTTTTTCACTCTAAAAAATGGATTTAATCCCTCTTGGTGCGTGATAAATCTAGAGTTAAGATCGATTGATCTATCTTGGTGTTAAAGTTATCATTTTGAAATTTTGTGAAGGTTTTGAAAAAATTCAAAATTTTAAAATCTTCAAAAGAATTGATTTTTTTCATTATAAAAAATTTAAGAAATTTGTAAAATATGAAAACATAATTTAAGAAAATTACAAAATATGAAAACCTAATTTAATCATTATTTAAACAAACAAGTTAAAATGAAATGTTTTAGACATCTATTAAAAAGATATAGAGAATATAATTTTCATTTCAAACAATACATTTATCAAACAACAATATAATAGTATTACAATCGCCTAATATATATGACTTACAACTTTAAACTAAAATGTCATTTAATAAATAAATCGTAAAAAAAAATTCAAAATATATACCTACATTGAAATAAAATAAAATTGTGTCAATCACTCCAAACTTCTTAGTGCCAAGAGAGGGCCACGAGCTTCAACGCACTGGAAAACCATTGTCCCTCACTCCATTGACCACCCTTTACCTTTTCAATGATGGAAACAACTTCATAGCCTTGTGAGGACACTATCATCCAGTGCTACCTCATCAGAAAATGACTACCCCCCTCTTTCACCCCCACTCAATTGAATTCTTTTTGCTTTTTCAATGGCAACGAATCCATTGATGCCTTACAAGGGCACCTTCATCAAGCTTTGCCTTTCCAAAAAACAATCATCTCCCGTTCACCCAATGCTTTGTTTTCCACCCTTTACTTTTCTAACAGGGATGGAGTCATCAATGAGGAGACACCCAATGAGATCCATATCCCTCCTCTTAATTTCACTCATGTTCATCCTCCATTAAAAAAAAATGAAAGCAAATTTTAAATACAAAATACAAAAACAAAAAAACAAAAACATTAAGGCAAAATTAAGAAAATGTTTTTCTTTAAAAAAACTTGGAAACAAGGTGGGGAGTGGGGGGAGTCTCCATGATCCCAAAGGAAATTCAATAATCTCTTATGCCTGGGGCTTAGGTAATATATCCAACAACTTGACCAAGGTTTATGCTCTATGGTGTGGTCTAACTATAGCAAAGAAAACAAATATTGGATCTCTCTCAATCTTTAGGGACTCAATTATTATTGTCAAAAAAATGATTGCAAATCCACCCTTGAAGGAGCCAAATTAAAAACCATCATCTCTAGAATCAAGAAAGATATTGGCTTCTTTGTCAAAGTCTCATTTTTCCATATTAAGAGGGACTTGAATGAGAAAGTAATCTCATGGGCCAAGCATGCGATGGAGATTATGCATGGAATTTTGGTTAAAAATGGGGAGAAAATAAATTTGAACATACCCTAAGCCTCAGATTAATGAGAACATCAAACTCATTTAATAGTGTTATGATTCACCCCCGGATGGGGTGTTAGATCATTCCACGCATCCAACAACGAACTCAACACCCGCCACCTCGCCTTGACCCACATGATGACACTTGTTGCTCCCTTCAGCCTTTATTACCACCTTATGGTTGCTGCAACCATCCATTTCACCTCGCTCTCAACTAAATTCTTCAGTGTGCTCAAAGTTGGCTTCATGTCATGGTTATGGTATTAGTACACTGTTCTATCCTCCTGCACTCGTGTGCCTTTACTCTACATTGTCCCTCTTATGGCGACGCCCATCCCCCCAATTAGTTTTTATCACCCTCCCCTTCCAGAAACCATTGTAGTCTATCGTTTTGTTTTAATATGGAACACCTGGACCAGCGCACAGAGAAAATCAGATCTCTACTCTCGACATTGCTCCATTCCCTTCATTCTCCAGACTCGAGCACCAACACCCACACATATCCAGGGGTGGTTCTTGCTCTATACTTCCAGGGGGAGCATGAACGAGGCGTGGATGCATGCGCACAGGTGTATGAGGCAAGCGAGACACCGTGTGAGGCACACGTGCAGCGGAAGCCAAGGACATGCAAGCACACCAAACACCATGACAGTCGGCAAGTGTACAAGTGTCAGCATGCATGTTCTATTTTGACAACTGTCAATAGTTTCTGGAAGGTTCTGTTTAGGTTGTTGGAGTTTAGTAATGTCTATTTTGTGGGTCTGTCAGTCGATGGCCATTTTTTGGTTCATCATATAATATTCTTTGATCTACAATTTGAATGCACGGATCAGCCGAATTTGTTTCTCCACAGGGCGATTCAGGCAAATATGTCTAATTTTCAGCGATCTTTATAGTCAGTCTATCAAGATGAGTTGGTTTCCCTTCGGGGCAACTCAACACTTCAAAAAATCGTTCTCAAGCGATACTGTAATTTTTTCTTATGACAGGTAATATATAGCCTCTTACTTAAAAAAATAAAATAGTGTTACGATTCAATATTTATTTGTAAGTTGGAAAAGTCTCAGGAAGGGCGATTTGAGGACACTTAACACCCTCTTCTCCATGCAAGATTAGTTTTTGTGCATGGCTATTGAATGACATTATGTTCTCTAGTACATTTAGTACATTTGATGTGGGATAATGGGTTGGATATGGAGTGAGAATTGGTGTATTGTGGGTTGGTATTCCCACGCACATGGCATTTTGGTAAGTACCCTAGTTAGCATTGGCAACTATTCCATTTCAAAAATTCTTTGGTTAAGTATTATCCTTTTAGTAACCTCTTGTGAGAGAAAGAATTCAAGCGGTGTAAGCTCCTTTTGTTGCATCTCTTTGTTTTTTTTTGGCTCTAGCCCTCCATCTAACCTCCCCTTCTCTAAACTCTCAAGAAATTTTGGAGAAGCTAAGGATTTTGGATGGCAGGTTTTGTGGCAAGAATCACCATTTTGGTTCAAGTAACCTTTGCAACAATCATTTGTTACATTGGAAGTTGGGTTTTTTGGGGATGTGGTTCTCTTTCTCTGCAGTAATTGTTTTATACTTTAGGTTGATCATAACCCTGAATCCTCACATTCCCCTATTAAAGTGGTCTTTGATCGTTTCTTCAATGAGACCATTAAAGGGGGTTGTTATGAACATGGGTTTAGTATGGCCGTCTTGTGTTTCAATGCAATGGTATGAAGATTTGATCATGGGTGTAGTGATGTGTGTTCTCTCTGGTCTCAAGATGTCCATAATGAAATTTTTCCTATAAGGCACCATGACAATGCCACTAGTAGCGATATCGTTGGTGTAGGTAGGAATCTTGGTCGTTTCCATTGGTCCCTTTCTCAAGTTTTTTGTGCAGAGACAAACAATATGGAAAGGGGTGACATCCAAGATATCCAAATAGTCATGCGATGCCATGAGGAATTAATTCAAACCAATAGAAGTGTCATTTTATCTGTGTCCTCCAAAGTTTCAAAGATCGAGCAAGTTTGCATTAATCAAAATACTAACTACATCAATATTTTTGAGCATTAGAAGTAGAGGATAGAGTTTCTAGAGGCGAAGTGCAGCAGGCTGCATAATATTACACTCAATCAACATATGGAATCCTTAACAATGACCTTTAACAACAAGGAAACATAGAATTTTGTTCAAGTCGAGACTAAGAAGGAGGAGACAGTTCGTTTTCTATGAGACTCAATGGAAATAGAAGGACAAAGCTCCCCTCAATTAGATGAGGTGAAAGAAGATGAGGGCAGTGCTCATCTTTACTATTAGTTTATGTATTACATAGTTATATGTATTTTAGTAGTATTTGTGAAACATGCTACATGTAGGCCAACCTATAACTTCTATTTTGAGATTTTTTTCGAAGTTTTTTTATTGTTTTCTCATAAAATTGTTTTTCCTTGTTGGAAAATGTAAGAATAAACCTTATGTACTTCTTGTACAATTTGGCTACAACCTTTTTAAATGAGTACAATTTATTTTTGGTTAAAACTAAAAAAACAGTGAAATAAAAATAATCAAAACAACTAGAAAATGATTAAAAAAACATAAATTAAAAAGGAGAAAATTAAAAAAAAATGTATTTCCCCTTCCTTCTCACCAATTTCCCACCCACACTCCCCCTCTCCCTCCCCCTTCCCTTCCCCTCTCATGGGCCCCTTCAACCATGTTGTGATTGGAAGGTAGTGGGAGTCGATCCTCCTGAGGGTTCAAGGGGAAGAAGAACAGAGGTTATAAAAATGGTTTTGTTTTCAAATATTTTCCCGAGGAAATGTACTCATGGAAAACCCTCCAAATACTTCCTCATGTTCCATGGACGATAAGCGGGGTAAACCGGCAGCCCTGATTATGGGGCCTCACTCTAGGGAATCAAGAGTGTTGAACTTGTGATCAACAACAAACATACAACAAACATAATAAACTCATGTCTGGTTATAGACCAATTGAGCTAACCCTTGGAGATTTTGTGTTTTCAAATATATTATTATTATTGTTGTTTAATTTTTATTTTATGTTTTATTCTTTTTCTTTTTATTTATTTATTATTATTGTTAATCTTTAAATTTTTATGTTTCTAATTGATTTTTAAAATTATGTTTTTATGATTTTATGTTTTTTTACATTTTTATTTATTTATTTTGGGTTTTACTGGAGGGATAAGGGTGGAAAAAGGTGGATTCATTTGAGGGGAGGGTTGGAAGGGGGCAAATAATGTTTTCCACATGGGAGAAATCTGTAGAGGTCCCTTCAGTAGAGACTAACACATATGTTGTTTTTTTTTAAAGGAAATTATGCACTTATTATCCTAGATTAAGAAGAATAGTCTTGAACTTGAATGTAGTGGTTTTTCATGCATTTTGATTAATAAACATTATTTATGCACTCTTAGTTTATGAAATTGAATGAATTTTTTATTATGATTAAATCATATTTGAATTTCAATCTTTTGAAATTTTAAAAACTTCACATACACACAAAATTTAATATTATTTTGCAAAAGAGAATGACATATTTGTCATTTAGACAATTGCATTAATCCTTTGAAACATCTCTATTTTCCCATTGATTATTTTTTAATGAAAATTTGACATAACATTTTTACAAAATCATCCCAAAATTTAAGAAAAAATGACATTCAAAACACGATCCTCTTACAGAGGTGACTTTTTTTATTCCCTGGGAATCCCTAATGTTGTCATTTTGATCGCAAACATGTTATTATTCACAACAATGTTGTTAGGTGATATATCACATCATGCACTTCCTATGCCATTGCTAAACCCGCGATCAAGAAACAAAGACTGTACACTCCTCTATTCACTCCAGATAATCCTTAGGAGTTAATATCCATGGATTTTATGTCAAGTCTTTCCTCAACCAAGCTTGGTTATGATTGTGGTTTTGTGGTTGTTGATAAATTCTCTAAGATGGCAATTTTGGCACTGTTCAAAAAGAGTGTCACAACAAAAGCCACTACTAAGCTCTTTTTCCAACATGGTTGGGTTGTAAAAGGCCATTGTCTCTTATAAGGACATCAAATTCCTAAGTATCCTCTAGTTTAGCCTTTAGTCCATAATGGACATTACGTTGACTGCATATATTACCTTCCATCCCTAGACCAATGGATAGATAGAGGTAACCAACACAATGATATTACATATCCTCAAAATGTACAACTCAAAGCATCCACGTACATCACACATTCATTATGTTCAATATATTTATAACATAACGATTCACGATTCTAATGGCTACAATTCTTTTTAAATTTACACGTGATTCCAACCATTAACCCTAATTGATATAGATTTACCCATTATATTAGCACAAAAATAATAATACCATACTAAAAATATCACAAACAATACAACCAAATTTATTAAACAAATCCAACAACAAGTTCATGATATGTTACATAAAATAAACATACAACAACATAAACATCTTTTATTTGAGTTCCACACAAATTTTATGTTGCTAACAAAATATGGTTTTGTAAGAGTGACTCAAGGCCCCACATAGAACTTAAACCACTCTAATATGAACCTTACATTGCAAACAAAGTCATGAGTGAGAATGTTTTACAATTCGATTCATTAAAGCTCATTTTATGCAACTAATTTCCAAATAATATAAATGGCTAAAGATAAGGGAGCTCTAATTGTTTGGTTTATAAAATAAAATAAATATGAATAAATTATGGTTTTGTTTATAAAATAAAATAAACATGAACAAATTAAAATCATATGATCTAGAAACATACCAAACATAGATGACCTTTGGACAAAATTATTATTTTAACATTTTCATTAATATGGGGCCAACAATAAGAGTAATATATCATTGTTACCGATGATGTGATGACCAAGCGAGCATCTAGAGGCATTTAGAGTTTTTTTCATTGATAAAATATTTTTAAAAATTTCTAGGTAAGAAATTAATAAATATATAAAATATAAAATAAATATTTATATGTCATAGTTTTTTTTTTCTTTATTAAAATATTATTATTTATATTTTTGCGTGAAAATGGTTAGATATGTATTCATACGTTAAGATGAATACGAAATAATTGACCACTTCGGAGATGGGTGTGATGATTATTTTTTTAATTCCTTTTGTTCGAACTTAAATTTATAATTACGCACTTGACTCAACCACTAAGGTGAGTAGTTGATCTACATATTTTTGAAATTATATATAAGTTGATGTAGTATTGTTGATTTTAAACATTTTGTATTTATTGAATTATTTAGAAATATTGTTTTTTTATTATGGATTTCAATTTTGGATTTATAATATTTTGTTAGTTCACTTAATGGGTTGTTGATTGGAACTTGCTGCATAGAAGAGGTAGATGTTGAATTCATATTAATCTCACGAGAATTAGACGAAGCACTGGGTATTTGAGCAAGTGCAATAAGTCGTCATTGCTTTGTATTCATTTTTTAAACTGATTTTGGATTTTTTTCTCGAGTAGTTGTCATCCTTTAGGCTTATTATGTGCAAGTTCCCCTTGAGAGAAAGGGGATGTTGGACAAGAATCCTTCAAATTCCCTCTCTGTTGACAAATCCTGCAACAAAGATGTTGTGTTCTCATATCCAAGACTCGTGACCATAGATTGTGTCCACATTGTATCACGATATGATTAGGGTTACCTTCACTCTAGTCAACCTTTGCACACATTCTAGCTAACATGATGATACCATTTTTGACCCAATTAGAGTCAATTTTAAGAAACTTATTGAAAATATTGTCGATTTCCTTGGTGGTCTTCCACAAATGGATTGGGAGATTTGGCAACTGCACCTATACTAGAGTTATAGAAATAAACATACTCATTGTGTTGAATTCCAAGAACCATGATGTGAGGAAAAGGCAATTATTACCCCAAAATTGTTGATCAAATTCCATAGCTAATCTTCGAATATGAATTGCATATTAACTCCTTGCACCCCCACCCTCATATATATGAGGGTGGGGGGAGTTAATATGCAAAACCTATGGGGGTAGTATATAAAATCTCAGGTGGGGGAGTTAATATGCAAAACATATAGCAATTGCTAGGGTGGGGGGTGGGGGCATGTGCTCCCCCACTACTATCCTGCCATATATTTGCATGTGCTCACACCCTTTAGGGGGTTAATGGCAAGCCTCATCCCAACTATGTGCTCTGCCCGCCCACCCTATGATTTGCATATTAACTCCCCACACCCTTTGGGGAGGTTAATATAAGCTATGTTTACATGTTGACTCCCCTCACACACCCCACCCAGCCCTCCCTCCTCCCAGCCTCACTACCCCCATATATTGCTGTTTTATTTATTAATGCCCCACCCTCCCACTCTCATATATGCTCTACACTATTAAAAACGATAATTAAAAATGCTCTACACTATTAAAAACGATAATTAAAATATTTCTAATTTAAAATTTTACCTTTAATAATATTATTGGAGAAGTTAGCGAATACATCGATTTTGTATATGAGAACTTTTCCTCAAATATTTAATTCTCTCAAAATTTATGAAAAAAAAATCTCAAAATTCTATTTAAAGAAAAAAATATTATATAAAACAAATTAATCTTATAGTAAAAGGACCTTTTTCTAATTACAAATTTGATAAAAATTTTAATCATAATCAAAGTTTTATATATTGTGAAATGATACGATAAAATTTATTAATTAATCGAGATTATTGAAAATTTGATAACACTTGTAAATAGGTGGAAACTATAACAATCTGTATCACCATAATTTAAGTAAAATTTATTAAAAAATTAAACACCTTCATTATATAACAATACTATAAATTTTACTTTAATGTAAAAGTAGTCAAATTCAACTAGCTTATTTACACGATAGGAAAATTTAAATTAAGATAACAATACTTTATTTCAATTATTAAATTATAATTAAACAAATATTTTTATCTTTTAATTAATATTTTATATATTAAAATATCATATCGCTTTATTTGAGAAGGGAAAATAATCAATAAAAGAGAGAAAGTGTGGATTAGTGGTATGGTAATGCTGCCAATGAGTAACTTGAAGCCCAATTGGGGATAAAAATATAATTCATCTAGGACAGGATGTGATGTGATCACATGGAATTAACACTTGCTTTCATTATTTACTTCAAGCAATCATAAAGAAGGATAAACCTATGGTGAGCAAGGACACCACAGTGATTGCATATAATTTCACACCTTTGACAACCTTGTAGTAGTTGGGGTACATCAGTAATCCACCAAAATCTTGACTTTAAGATGATAAAGTTCTCATTATTATGTCCTTTCATAGGTAGATTTGTTATCTTTATCTAAAAGCATGGCCTACCATTACAACCATTCCCTTAAGAAAATGTTAAATGAGGTCTCACTGTCCTCAACATGTAAAGATGGGTCCATGTTACAATTGGTACAAGGAGTTAAAAATAAGACAGCGATATAAAAGTTCATAGTAGGTGAAACAATTTCAATATATTCACATTATAATTAATTATTATAATTATATTAATTATTATTATATTATTATTAGATGTTAGAATTTTTAAGCTATTATAAATCATTTTTTACACTTAATGTAGGAAAATAAGTAGATAAATCAATTCTTATCATCAATATGGAATAACAAAGAATTTCATGGTGACAACAACAATTCCAAGATGCCATTAATAGCATATTAACATTATTTTTTACATATACTTACATTTAAGTGATAAGTTGCATAGATGAGCGAGGCTCAAAAAAGTTGAGCAAGCATTAAATATATCAATACATATCTCTCTCTATATATATCGTGAGTGAGTGGGTCTAATGGTTAAAAACGTATTTATATATATATATCATGAGTAAATGGATCTAATGGTTAAAAACATGTGCTCTCTTCTACCAGTCAAATAATTGAACTAAAAAAATTTATTATTATTATTATAATAAAATAAATTATTTAAAATCCTTCCAAAACCAATTCCACTCTCACACAATCCTATCAATACATCCATATACTTCATCCACTAAACTTAGATATTTCATCTTCAACATTTCTCTCCTATAACCTACATCATTCCTCTATGTTCCATATTCTTAACCTCATATAGACTAAATTAAACCAATTTTTTTTACAAACCCAACTTACCTTAACATAATTTCCATACGGCCAACAAAAGTTTTGCACCATTCCATATTCTTGACCTCACATGGACTAAACTAAACAAAAGAAAATTGCAAACCTAACCTATGATTATCCAACTTTGTTAAATTAATGTTAAACTTTGTTTCAAAGGTAAACCCATATGGTCACTAACATCATTCCTGACAACTTGTGATTTATGTCTCATTACCATGCACTACTTAGAAGTCTTTGTATTTAAAATTATATAATTCTCAAGGTTATTTATATATTTCTAATTATACAACTAGTGGATTATTTTTGTTTTTTTGGGCTAACAAACCAGGTTGATTGAAATTTTTTTATCATAAATGATTAAACAATTTTTTATTTATTTTAATATATATATTAAAAAAACATTTTATTCATTATATATAAAAAAGGTTTATCGGTAAGGCAAAAGTAGGAAATTACATCACTCCTTATTGTCTCACATCAACCATGCTAGTATTTGGTAATGTACTCGTATTTGGTAATGCATAATGGCATCATATATATATATATATATATATATATTATAACGTGTTTTGCACTGGAATGATGTAACTTTGATTAAATTAATAGTGGTAATTGGAGGTTACTTTTATTAAATGAAATGAAATGTCATTTTAAAGATGTTTATTTTAAAGTTAAAAATAGAATATTAATAAATTGTATGGATAAAATTATGTAATTATTGTGGATATTTTATTGAAATAGTTTATTAAAATAAATCTTACATAGTTTATTATTTTTTAATTATGTAATGTTTTATTTTAGATTTAATATTATTAATTTAATGAATAAAATATTGAAATTAATTAGAGTTGAAATGAAAGAAGTTAATATTTTAGATTTAATATTATTAATTTAGTGGATCAAATATTAAAATAAATTAGAGTTGAAATGAAAGAAGTTAAGCAAATGACATACCATCCACACAATGAATACAAGATGTACTTTAAGAAAATTCAATATGAGAAAAATTCAACTAAAAGATGAGGTCTATGTCAATGTTTCATAGAAACCTGCACAAGAGACCAACAAATACAAACAAAGTTTATCAAGAAAAAGACGAGACATTCAATATGGAAGAATGAGAAAATATATTCACGCTACTCCAATGAGTTAATCAATCATCCAATGATGAATGAATGAACGATACAAACTCGTATAGGGTAAAACATTCCATAAATAAGAAAAGGGAACTAACAATGAGCTCTTCTTAGGAATGCATGCATGCATAATAGTGATGGAGTAAAAATGGAAAGTCTAAAATAGAACTAGCTCCAGTTAACTAATAGTGAACTAGTGAGTCGAAAATAGAAATATTTCCAACACCCCCCATGAACATCACTATGAGTAATAAAAAATGAGTCCCAACAACTAGGCCATATTAGGTACTCATGTACAATGCAACTAATGAACACTGAATAAAAAATGAGGAAAGAGGGAAAGCCACGTGGGAACAAAACTCTCCCTCAAAAGACAATGCATCAAAAGAAGAAAAGGTAGTTGCTAGACAACTGTGTTTTTCACTCCAAGACGGTCATGCAAAGTCTGAAACTTCTACTCACTTTTAGTCTTCGTGAAGATGTAGAAATCTTTATGGATCGAATGAAGTCCTTTGGCAACCTGTCTTGGCTTGTACCTCTTGATCCTGTGGACCCATCTGCACCCGAAAAGTTTCCTTCTTGGTGGAAGTGGAACTAGATCCCAAGTTCGATTTTCTAGGAGTGAGTCATACTCCTCCTGCATGGTTGCTTCCCATAATGGATTTTTCATAGCCTCACTGTAGGACTGTGGATCAGAAGATTGAACCATTTAACAATGTATGGGCATCGATGGTTCAATAGCTGAAAATACATGAGAAGGATCCTTGTGCTGAGATTGAGTCCTCCTTGAATCCAATGGATTCCCTGCAAGGTCTCCTATTGCCTGAAGTGTGGACTATGCCCATCTGGGCATCTGCTAAAGATTCAACATTGGCTCCTTTTCTAGCTGTACTACCTGCTCATTTCCATGTACAAAATCCGAGTGTATGGAATCGTATCTGATGCTTGGAACTGATGGAAGCACAGGAGTCTCTACATGCTTCACTGGTGGTACATGCAAAGTACTCTCCCCTCATGTGTAAGTAGTAAAGATGAGTCATAGTTAGCAAACATACTGAATTTATACAACCTTTATTTGTGATCTACCTCACCAATTGCAATAATGGAATTGTCATGTATGTTAAGTACAAAAATTGAATGTGATGTAAATTCAACCTTTTTACCTTTCTGAGTGATCTGATAAACTGAGAGCATATTTACAGAAAGATTTGGAACATGTAAAACGTTCTCAAAATTTCCATTAGGGAGTTCCACTCTTCTCTCTCTTTCTATTGTTACTAGAGTATCGTCCCCCATGAGAATAGGGGGTCTTAAGCATGAAATCAAAGAAGTAAAAACTTTATCTTTCGCCGCCATATGATGTGATGCACCAGAATCTATAATCCATGAATCAGATGAGGAATTAATTGCAACAAGAGCATGATGATTACCTTTCTTAGAAGCAGGATCTTCTTCCTTCTTATTTTTGGCTCCTTTGGAATGCAGTTTCCAAGGTTTTTTTGTTGAAGTACATGTGCCATAAGATCGATTTTCTTCTTCATGCATGTGGATTCTTCATGATTCGGTTTATTGCAATAAGTGCATTTCTTTCCCTTCTTCTTTTTGGAATCTGGAGAGTCTTTGGAACCTAAAGATTCATTGAAGGGTATGGAATATCTCTCCTTCTTTGGATTTGTATGTTATTTCCCCTTTCCTTTCTATTTGGATGATCCTTTTCCATCATGCATGGTGAGTGCATGTGCTTTGGGATCCTCGATTAGGCCCATCTGAACGAGTTTTTCCTTCTCATGTGTGAGTGAATCAATGAACTTCTCCATGGTATGCATCTTCCACTTTGATCCCAAGAGATATCTGCCAGAATGGAAAGTGAAGACATAGAAAACATATGTTGGTCCTAGCTTAGCCAAGATTGTTAGATTTAGACATAAAATAAATCTTACATATTTTATAATTTTTGTATTATGCAATGTTTTAGTTTAGATTTAATATTATTAATTTAGTGAATAAAATATTGAAATAAATTAGAGTTGAAATGAAAGAAGTTAATATTTTAGATTTAATGTTATTAATTTAGTGGATAAAATATTAAAATAAATTAGAGTTGAAATGAAATAGGTTAAGCAAATGACATACCATCCACACAATGAATACAAGATGTATTTTAAGAAAATCCAATATGAGAAAAACCCAACTAAAAGATGAGGTATATGTCGATGTTTCATAGAAACCTGCATAGGAGATCTAGCTAAAGCAAATACAAACAAAGCTTATCAAGAAAAGGATGAGAGATTCAATATGGAAGAATGAGAAAATATATTCACACTACTCCAATGAGCTAATCAATCATCCAATGATGAATGAATGAATGATACAAACTCATATAGGGAAAAACATTCCATAAATAAGAAAAGCGAACTAACAATGAACTCTTCTTAGGAATGCATGCTTGCATAATACTGATGGTCTAAAAATGGAAAGTCTAAAATAGAACTAGCTCCAGTTAACTAATAGTGAACTAATGAGTCGAAAATAGAAATATTTCCAACACCCCCCATGAACATCACTATGAGTAATAAAAAATGAGTCCCAACAACTAGGCCATATTAGGTACTCATGTACAATGCAACTAATGAACACTGAATAAAAAATGAGGAAAGAGGGAAAACCATGTGGGAACAAAACCCTCCCTCAAAAGACAATGCATCAAAAGAAGAAAAGGTAGCTGCTAGACAAATGTGTTCTTCACTCCAAGACGATCATGCAAAGTCTGAAACTTCTGCTCACTTTTAGTCTTCGTGAAGATGTAGAAATCTGTATGGATCTAATCATGAAGTCCTTTGGCAACTTGTCTTGCCTTGTACCTCTTGATCCTGTGGACCCATCTGCACTTGAAAAGTTTCCTCCTTGGTGGAAGTGGAACTCGATCCCATGTCTGATTTTCTAAGAGTGAGGCATACTCCTCCTGCATGGCTTCTTCCCATAACGGATTTCTCACAGCCTCACTATAGGATTGTGGATCAAAAGATTGAACCATTTAACAATGTATGGGCATCGATAGTTCAACAACTAAAAATACATGAGAAGACTCCTCATGCTGAGATCGAGTCCTCCTCGAATCCAATGGATTCCTTGCAAGGTCTCCTACTGCCTGAAGTGTGGATTGTGCCCATCTGGGCATCTTCTAAAGCTTCGACGATGGATCCTTATCTAGTTTTATTACCTTCTCATTTCCATGTACAAAATCCGAGTGTATGGAATCATATATGATGTCTGGAACTGATGGAAGCACAAGAGTCTCTACATGTTGCACTAGTGGTACATGCAAAGTACTCTCCCCTCATGTGTAAGTAGTAAAGAGGAGTCATAGTTAGCAAACTTAGTGAATTTATACAACCTCTATTTGTGATCTACCTCACCAATTTGCAATAATGGAATTGTTATGCATGTCAAGTATAGAAATTGAATCTGATGTAAATTCAACCTTTTTACCTTTCTAAGTGATCTAATAAATTGAGAGCATGTTTATAGAAAGATTTGGTGTTGGGGTATGTGTTATATTCTTTGCACGAGTAGTAGTGTCTACTTTGTGTTGGGCGTGCAGTGGGGTGAAAGCCCCCCGCGTGGGACTTCGGGGGCAATGCCCCCGAGAAATGTTTTTTTGCCTCTTATTGTAGAGGATCCATGGGCATTGTTGCCCTGGATTGTTGACTATGTAACCCTATAACCCCTTGTATGCAAAGAGAAAAACAAGTGGGATAATGTTAGGTATGTGTTATATTCTTTGCACGAGTAGTAGTGTCTATGTTGTGTTGGGTGCGCAGGGGTTCGGGGGCAGCACCCCCGAGAATATTTTTTTCCTAGGGAAACATGTCGCATTTTTTTCCTCGTTTTTGTTGTTGCCTCAATTTTTGTGTCCATTGTTGGGAAGTTTTTCGACACATGGTTTTTGCCAATGGTTTTCTATTTCCGGTTAAGGAATTAGGGTTGTTGACTAATCCAGGTCATTGGGTTAGGGTTTTGGATGTTGTTGGCTCCTATATGTATATTGTATTATAAACAATGTATCACTATGAATGAATATAGAATATGTTGGTTTTCCTGGTTTGGGTTTCTAGGGGAAAAATCTCTGTGTAATGTTTGTATTTGTCATTGTATATTTTTTGTTCTTTTACGGAAAATCTATTTATAGTAAATTTTGTACAAGGTTAAAAGCTACATTTGGAACATGTAAAACGTTCTCAAAATTGTTATTAGGGAGTTCCACTCTTCCCTCTCCTGCTATTGTTACTGGAGTATCATCCCCCATGAGAATATGGGGTCTTAAGCATGCAATCAAATAAGCAAAAGCTTCCTCTTTTGCTGCCATATGATGTGATGCAACGGAATATATAATCCATGAATCAGATGAGGAATTGATCGCAACAAGAGCATGATGATTTCCTTTCTTAAGAGCATGATCTTCTTCCTTTTTATTTTTGGCTCCTTTAGGAATGCAGTTTCCAAGGTTGTTGTGTTGAAGTACATGTGCCATAAGATTGATTTGCTTCTTCATGCATGTGGATTCTTCATGATTCGATTTATTGCAATAAGTGCACTGCTTTCCCTTCTTCTTCTTTTTGGAATCTGAAGAGTCTTTGGAACCTGAAGAATCATTGAAGGGTTTGGAATATACCTCCTTCTTTGGCTCTCGATGTGATTTCCCCTTTCCTTTCTGTTTGGATGATCCTTTTCCATCATGCATGGTGAGTGCATGTGCTTTGGGATCCTTGATTAGGCCCATCTGAATGAGTTTTTTATTCTCATGTGTGAGTGAATCAATGAACTACTCCATGGTAGGCATCTTCTACTTTGATCCCAAGAGATATCTTCCATAATGGAAAGTGGAGACATAGAAAACATATTCTGGTCCTAGCTTAGCCAAGATTGTTAGAATAAGTTGGTCTACTTGTGTAGACTTATCAATACCACAAAATTCCAAGCTCAATATCAAAGATTTAAACTTGGTAAATAAATCTTGTATATTATCAAAACTTTTAGGATCCAAGGTATTCAACTCTACCTCAAGCATATGACCTCTCATCTCATTCTGTTTTCCAAAGAGATTTTCCAAGGTGGTCCGGATCTCGTTTGGAGTCTTGCATGCGGAAACATGAAACCATAAATCAATTGAAATTAATTCAAGAAGAAGTCTTGTGGCCTCATCCTTACGCTTTGCCCATCTGGTCTTCTCAATCATCGATGTAGGTTATGTTTCTGTCGCCATCGTCAAATTGTACAATCCTTTCCTTCTAAGTTTGAATTCGGCCTTCGGATTCCATTCAAAATAATTGTACGGTGTGAGAATTATCACCAATTTTGATTGAAGAATTGGAGTCGTATCCATACCTCTTGTTGGTTATGAAAAAACCATAAAAATTTGCCTAAGAAATCATTGAAAAAACAACTTTTCAAGAGTGTCTCACCCTGTCTGAAGGTCACAATGAGACACTATCAAGAGTGTCTCACCATGTCTAAAGGCCATAGTGTGACACTTAGGAAGTGTTGCACCCTATGCAAGGCTAGACCGCGACACTTTCAAAAACTATGAAAAAATGGCTGTGACACTGTACACAAATTTCCAATTTTATAAGTGTGCCTGCAACTGTCGCACCTTACTACAAGGAGATGATGCGACACTTTCAGATGCACATATTACATTCTCAAAAGCTCTGATTTCTCTTTTTTAGGAGATATAAATTCCTTATATGAATTCTGATTGAGGTGATCTTTGTGCTATTGGAAAGCTCTTGATGTGTAGAACAATGTCAAGAGGTGGTGAACTTTGTTCAAAGTTTTGACCCCCCCAAAAATATCATTTGATGCCTTGAACAAACTCTAAAAATTTATAGACCTCAAATCACCAAATTGAAATCTACCCTTAAAATAAGCCTTATAAACAAATAGCTCCAATTTTTTTAACAAAAAAATACCAAAACAAATAACAAATTATATAATAATCCATTTCAAATCATAAAACTTGGCTCCTAAAACAATTTTAAAAAAAAGACATAATTATTCCAAATTAAATGTATTGGTAAAGATTTAAATTATAACAATCTTTACTTCTTAAAGTAATTCAAAAAAAAATGTAATACTTAAGAAAAAAAAATTAAATAATTAAAAATAATACTTTAGAAAAAAAATAAATCTTTACTTCTTAAAGTAATTCAAAAGAAAATGTAATACTTTAGAAAAAAAAAAAAAATAATTAAAAATAATACTTTAGAAAAAAATTAAATAATTAAAAATAATAGTCCAATATGTAAAATATAATATTAACTACATGCATGCATATATGAATAATCAAAGCTTATCTTATCTTTTGAGAACTACTAAATGACATATATTTAATTGGTATCTTAAGGTATTTATATGGATATTTAAAAGTAATTGTCAAATGTGTGAAATATACATATTATATGGATCACATCTTATCTAGGTTTTTTCATATATTAAAGTTTTCATAAATATTCATATTATATTGAATATTTATATTTTATTATTGAAAAATTAAAATTCATAATTTTATAATCATTAGAAAAAAAATATTTATATTAAAAAAAATATTTTATAATTAAATCTTTGAACTACTAAATGGTATATAATTATTTGGTATCTTAGGATATTTAAAAGTAATTGTTAAATGTGTGAAATATACATATTACTCATAAATATACATATATGGATCACATCTCACCTATGTTTTCATAAATATTCATATTATATTGAATATTTATATTTTATTATTAAAGAATTAAAATTCATAATTTTATAATTATTAGAAAAAAAAACATTTACATTAAAAAAATTATTTTATAATCAAACATTATAGATTTTTTTAGTAGTTCTCACAATATCTACCGGGCAAAACAAAAACTAAAATGGGCAAAACAAAAACTAAAATTTGAGCATTTGTAATTTGTACTTTAAAAAATACAAACATATATATTCTCTCTAGCTACATAAACATACAAATCACTTTGGTTTTCATCTTTTTAAGGATTTTTGGCTTAAAATTTTTTGAAATGAAAACATTGCATGCAATTTTTGTTTATAAGATTTACTTTTTTTTTTCCAATGGAAATTAACCCGCTGGGAACCCATCCCAATACTTCTCCACATAGTGGATGATATGGGAGTGGAAAGCAGCAGCCCGAGGGACTCGTAGCCAGACTTGAACTCGTGACCTCTCTCCAACCTGGGAAAGTGTGCGCACGTTCTAGCCAATCGAGCTATCCCTGATGACTATCTACAAGATTTACTTGTTGCTTTAAACTAACAACTTCTTAGTGAATGCATTGTAATTAGTGGAGAATTAGTTGAATTTAAACTTGTCATTAAAGCTAATCAGACACATATTAAAGCTAATTTAGAATAGATAGTCATTAAAGCTAATCAGACACATATTCGAGGGATACATCTATTCTATGTGAGTTGAGAAATTCTTTAAACCAATTGAGAACAATTTTAGCTTTTTTCCCATCAAACTTGAGGACAAATTCAAAGCTTTTAACTACATCTACAAAAATATCCTAAAAAATCTATATTAATATAATTACAATTTGAAATAAATTTCATCATCTATATAAATAATAATAATAATAATCTATTTTTAAGGTCACGACCAAGCTAGCACACCAAATTTGGTGTATGAGACCCCCTTGTTTGTGGGACAAGGGAGCTCCCTCCGTCCAACGATTGGCATGTGCTAGCGTTACACGTGGCCGTGTTATCTAACTGCTACCACTAGGTGTGCAACACGTGGCCGTGTTATCTAACTGCTACCACTATAACCTCCAGGTGTGCCCACGATGCCCCTTACGAGGCACACATTGTAAGTCAGGGGGGATTGAACTCGAAACCTCATAAAGCTTCATTTTCACGGCACTTGCCAATTGAACTCCACGGCACTTGCCAATTGAACTCCCCCACGGGGACAATATTTATATTTTTTAAAATAAGAAAAAATANGTGTTATCTAACTGCTACCACTAGGTGTGCAACACGTGGCCGTGTTATCTAACTGCTACCACTATAACCTCCAGGTGTGCCCACGATGCCCCTTACGAGGCACACATTGTAAGTCAGGGGGGATTGAACTCGAAACCTCATAACGCTTCATTTTCACGGCACTTGCCAATTGAACTCCACGGCACTTGCCAATTGAACTCCCCCACGGGGACAATATTTATATTTTTTAAAATAAGAAAAAATAATTATATATTTTTAAACCTAATTATATTTAATATTTTTTTTAAATTTCAAATTAAAAAAAAATTATTATTATTTTAATGTTTTATTATTTAATTAAAAAAAAAACATTCTTAACTAT
>SNQJ01S0042278.1:31480-46464 GCA_010110895.2 Picea sitchensis | reverse complement strand
CTTTTAAAAGAATATTTTGTGTGATCTCTTTTACAATTTGAAGTTAAAAAATAATTTGTTGGAGAGTCTCTTCCACATGAAGAAACATAAACACATAGATTCTATTAACTTTTAAAATAATGCTTTATTGGATTTTTTTACAATTTAAAGTTTAGGTTTTATTTTTAATTAATAATTTTATTTTATATATTATTCATTTTTTTTATTTAAATTATTTTTTTTCATTTTTCTTTGTATCTAAATTTAATTTAGTTTTTTTATATTTAAAAAAAAAAAATCTATAGTTGTAAATATAAAAATTATTATCATCATATTAATTGGGTTTAGTTTAAGTGGTTTGAGTGGTTTGTGTTGAATGGTGTTTTCCTTCTACCCAGGTTCAATTCTCACAAGTGACATGTAGAGATACTTTTGATCTTCTAGTTAGGGTTGATCACCTCCTTATAGTATCTTAATTTTGTCCTTAAATTTAATTAGGGTTGATCACCACATTTCTCCTTAAATTTAGATGTAATAATATTTTTAATATTATCATTATTTTCCCCGGATGGGGTGACACATGCTCAACCATGCAATTAAAGAAAGCCCTCTCCTCCATGCTTCAGTTCTCGACGTTGCGCATTAATGCAGGGTTATCTGTCGGGAGATTTTGTTCCATGGGACATTTGATGCTTTGGTTCAGGATGTCGCTGAGTTTAATTGGGAGTGGTACTACAAAGGACAATGTCGCCTCCGATTTTATGGCTCCCTTAATGTGATGGAATGGGAATATTTCTATGCATCGCTCAACTACTCTTGACATAATTCTTCTTTCTGCTCTGTCTACTTGTTTGACTTCTCTTATGGAGAGGTTAAGTTGTGCCCAACTCTTGGTTGTTTTTTCCCTTCCTCTGTTCGTTGCTCTCATCCTTGGTGTCATGCCTCGTGAGCGGGGCCGTTCTCGCAGAGATCCAGAGTATTTCATATATCTTGCCAATCGCCGCATAAATGCCAGTGTCCCTGCAAATGTTCTGGGATGGTCTTCTCCTCAAGTCGGCCCCACTACAGAAGTGCCAGTCATGGATACTAACAACGAAGAGGAGAACTGGAGTTGTGTTGTCATAGAGGAGGACTCACCCACCCCACCTCCTAAGGACATAGCGGGATTGTCCATGCCATGTCTTGGGCCAATTCAACATCCTGCTTAGTCTACAACGAGCATAGGTGCCATGGGCCAAGATTCTCCGCGCGACCCACCGACAGGCCACTGGGGTTATCTTGTCATTGAGGAAGAAGCCTCGTTGATCCCCCTTCAGGAAGCCAATAGAGCACCAGAGGACTTCCCTGATTCCATTATGCATAGTTTCTCTGAGGAGCACCTTAATTTGCTTTTGGACATTCGTAGAGACACATCAGATTAGTTGTTTCTCCAGGAGAACACCAACCGTCGACTGGACGTTCTTTTTTATTCACTGTCAGGCAAGCCTGCTTCCAGCCGTTGCCCAGTTTTTCGTCAACCTTTCATCCTCGCTCCAGCATGGAATCATCCCCCTACTGGTGACGGAGGCATCGATACTTATGGTGTACGATCTTCCTTTTGTCCATGTTTCAGTTTTGTTCTTTCAAGTTTCTTAGGATTAATTTTAAAAGGATTTCAAGCCACTTACATATAAACTACAATAAATTGGATATTCTAGCTACAATGATAGGGACAATTTTGGTTTCCACTTTTTGGCAGGCTGGCTACCAAGTTCCTTAGTCTATGTAAAACTTTCAGTTTTTTGAGGTAATACAACTCTTTTAATTTACAAAAAAAAAATATTATCGTTATTTTGCAAAGTGGCATCTTCCTTTATACCCAATGGTTTAGCCAAGACTTGACATTTTTATGCCAACCCCACTTGAGTGGCAAGTGGTTTTGACAAGAATTTGAAGCAATCTAAGGAAGCCTCTTGACTTCCATGTTGTTTATCTTGTTGTTGTATATTAGGTACCTAGTCATAGTTGTGCTCTCAATGAGGGAAAGACCATCTTCTATGAGGAGGATAAGATGGGTGTATTGCATTTGATTTTAAGATTATAAGTTATAAAACACTTTTGGATTTGCTTTATCTTTTTCCGCGATTCTCTAGAGATGTTGCAACCCCAAACTTCACAACCATATAAATAACATGAGTGACGAGAGTCTCAAAGAGGAGTTTCTTCTTATCCCATAGGCCTTTGTTGATTTACAATTGTTTTCAAGCCCATAATGAGATTTTCACCCTCCATTTATCCTTTTCTCAATGCTATAGTTCCACTTGAGTTTGTGATGAAGATTGATTCCAAGATATTTGTATGAAGTTACTTTCTCCAACCTGTTGTTGTCATACACGAAATTAGCCTAAGTAGTCTTTTTGGATTTAATTATCATAACTTTCATTTTTCAGTTTTAATAGTCATGCTTGTACTAGAGTAGAAATACTTGAGAATTTTTAGTTGCTTGTGAAGATCATAGGGACTCCTCGCCACAAGAACAATATCATCAACGTAAAGAAGAAGGATGATGATTATACCAACTAGAGTCGGGCTGATAGAACTTGCTTCTTCCAAACAACCCTCTTACTTGTCAATATAAATGCCAAAAAGGGTAAGGGACAAGGGACAACCTTGCTTAACTCCTATGTTACAATTAATTTCTTCCAACTAGCCTTTAGTGTTCCTAAACTCGATAATAATGTTCTTATACAATCTTATCCCAACAACTCTACAAATGCACTGCTAGCTCTTCTAATCTATTTGAAAGTTTAGTCATCAACATTGTGTCATTTTTTTTTCTAAAATCAACGAAACAACACATAAGATTGGTTTTACTATTACAACACTCCTCCACAATAATCCTAAACATAACAAAATAGTTCAGAATTAAAAAATAACTCCAAAATTTACCATAATCTTTAACTCTTATCAAATATATTGATTTAATGATCTTTTACTCTTATCAAATATATTGATTTGATAATTTAGTTAAGAATTACTAAATTATATGTTATAAGTTTATTAAATCATTTCATATCCTCACATACCATACCATACCATATTGACACCATATTGGGAAACAACTTTTCTCATCTTCACCATGAAGAAACACTCCTTTTTCTTTTTATATATATATATTTTCCCATATACCTTTGACCAAATTTGTTCACTATTAAACATTAATATTAAAGTTTATTAATTCTACATATCTTCTCACTATTATATTCTATTTGTAAACATAATATTAAATATAAATAATTCTCATTATTATATTCTATCGATGTCATCTATGTATATGTTATCTTGGTAAGGAAGTAAAAGAAATATATGTATATATATATGACGCTCAAATTTAGCAGGTCTGACAGTTTTAACGTCCTTCATGGGGAGACGAGATCTATCTACCCCTCCTTTGCATTCATTGTCTCGGGAAACATAACAAGCCCTGGTCGGATCAGAGGCACAGACAAAGATAGCGGGAATGAATTGGGCGCACTAATTTGAATCCCGGCCAAATACCGCGGCGGAGGACGAGGACGACGACATTCCTGCCTTAATTCGCCGCCTTATTTATAATTAAAAAACATAAAAACCCGGACGCCATGAGCGAACCAGCCGAGCACGCCGCCGCTCAGCTCGTGCAGAAGCGCAGCCACCAGGTGGCGGAGACGGTAATGCCCATCGCCGTCCGGCCGCCGGCGGAGAGAGGCGGCGCGGAGGCGGAGGAGGAGAGGAAGCGGGCGGCAGAGCACAAGAAGCAGCGGTCCAAGAACTGGACACGAGCGGAGACGCTGAAGCTCATCCGCCTGCGAGCGGAGATGGAACCGCGGTTCGCCCGCAGCGGGCGGAAGTCGGAGCTGTGGGAGGAGATCGCCGAATCCCTCCGCCGCGAGAGCGTCGCCCGCGACGCCCAGCGGTGCAGAGATAAGTGGGAAAAATTGACGGCGAGCTACAAGGAAGTCCGCGACGGGCAACGCAATAGGCAGGACTTCCCGTTCTTCGACGAGCTCGACCCGCTGCTCTCCCTCAAGCCTCAGAAGGCGGCGGCGGCGGCTGCCGCAGCCGCCGTTAATTTTGTTTCCGCGGAGACTCCCAGCAATTTCCCGACGGACGACGAAATGACGGAGGAGGGGTCCCCTGCCGGAAAGCGGAGAAAGACGACGCCCAGAGGCCTCACGGCAACCGACCTGGACGCCGTCCGTGAGCTCTTGGAGAGCCTGGTGAACCGACAGCAGAGGTTTTTCGTGGACCTGCTGGAATCGATTGAGCGGAAAGAGGAAATCCGCGAGCGGATTCGTCAAGAGAAGGAGGAAAAGTGGCGAGCGGAGGAGAGAGCGCAGCGGTGTTTGTTTAATAACGCAATGATTGTTTTAGCCAAGAAGCTCGTCGATGGTGACCCGGGGTTTTGCGGGTTTGAAGAATTCAAACCCAAACCGACCACGGGGGGTCCTGAACAGACTGATCACGACGCTGGCGCAGCTGCTATTACCGTCGTCGGCGGCGGTGGAGGGCCGAAGAAGAGGTCAAAGAATTGGAAGCGAGCGGAGGTTCTGCGGTTAATTAAGTTCAGGGCGGAGATGGAGTCGAGATTCGCCAAGTCGGCTAGGCGGGCGGCGTTGTGGGAAGAGCTTGCTGAGCTTTTGGGGGCGGAGGGTATTAAGCGGGATGGGAAACAGTGCAGAGAAAAGTGGGACAAGCTCATGGCAGAGTTCAAGGATGTGAGCGATGGCAAGAGGGATCGGAGCGAGAGCCCTTATTACGCAGAGCTCACTGCCACCGTCGGCCCCGGCCGCTCTGCCGAAGCAGGGTAAACCTTGTCGGAATGGGCGTAGGATGAAGTTGTGCAACTTGTTTAATTTGATCATTTGCGAACATGAATATAATTTTTTCTTCAAGGCACTGAAAGAGGGTGATCTCTGTTATAATAGGGTGAAGTTGTACAACTTGTCTGGCTCTTGCTCTATTGGCCTATGTAAACATTAATATAACTTCTTTCTTTGAGATCATGTATCAAAAGGTCCGGACCGGGCCAATTAAAGAGCATAGTTGGTAGTTTAGCTACTCCTCTGTACATATAGATGAATGATTTGCTGCTGTTCATATGAAGGAATGATTTTCTGTTATCTGGGAAAAGAGGATTTTAAGTCATCAAGGTATGTAGTTCAAGGCCAGTGTTGTGGTGGCTATGGGGCTACTGTGTATGCTGCCTCCAGTGCCTGTGAGGCCAGCTGTTATGTATTTTATCTGGCCTGGTCAAAAAGTTCCAGCAGTTGAATATAGCAATTAACATAAAAAAGTTTAGCTGGGTTTGCCATACTTGTGTCTCTTTGCTTGTGCATTTGGGTTTCATTTTCTTTCTCATGGTGTTTATATATATGTATGGGGAAAGAGTTTGTGATGGATACTATTTAGTTTTGTGTAATTAAAGTTTCCAGCATTATGCAAAGAGTGAATTTGTATGAATGTTGATTTTTGCTTTAAATGTTTGATTTTTTGGAGTTTTTACTGGTATATTTTTTTGATCAATTTTATTGAAAATTCAGTTAATTGTTGGAACTCCAAATTTGAATGATTAAGTTTATATAATTCTAGTGTATTGAGAGTTTTGAGAGTTTTACAGGTGCTGAATTCATTTATATATTAAAAATACAATTTAAACAACATAAAATGGAGATTTCACCAAAATCTGTTTCACCAAATTCGTTCAAAAAATTCAAATATTTAATCTATTTATATATTAAAAATACAATTTAAATAACACAAAATGGAGATTTCACCAAAATCTGTTTCACCAAATTCCATTCAGAAAGTTCAAATATTTAAACAACTCGATTGTAGATATTTGTCATATTTGCAAAACAAAATGCTGCAGAAGTCGTGCAATAAAGGGCTTCACTGATTGAAATATCAGATATGCCAGTCAATAAAGGGCTTCACTGATTGAAATATCAGATATGCCAGTCAAGCCAGGGGCTTTGGCTGTCTGTTGGGCCATGGTTTAGTGCGTGATGACCAGGGTTTAAACTCGAAGTTTTTTCCCAATGTTAATACCAGGGAGAAGTAAAAGCTAACACCAGGTAAGTGGAGGATGATTCCCATGATAAAGCCAGTAAATGGAGGATGGTTATTCCTCGTGATTTTTGAGGTTGTGTGTATATTTTGTTTGAGTTTTTGTTTTTAACACTTTATATATGACGACAGACGAGGTTAAGTGCAAATTTTGGATATTTTTGACCTCATGTTAAGCGCAAATTTTGGATTTTTTTTTTCGCTCAGGTCCAAATTTTAAGTGATTTTTGAATGAAAAAATGTTATTTTTTTATTTTTACAATTTTATATGTGACTCTGAGAAAGATTCACAGGATCACTTTTATATGTGACTACGAGAAAGATTCACAAGATCTGAGTGCAGTGAGTTATGCTCTTATACCGTGATACTAGGTTTAAAGATTTCAGTTTTATAACAATTTATTTTTCCAAGAAAATTTATACTTGAAGTTCAGTGAAAAGCAAAGAGTATGAACTTAGTGAAAATCTTGATATAGTACCAAAATGTTTTTTTAAACTTCTGCTTAATCAAAAGGATTCAATAGGTTTGAATTTGCTTCTCTTGGATGCAAATCTTAAATGAATAAAATTTTAGAGATGCTCTTCAAACTCCCTTTTATGTGGCAGCTTAGCAAAATGACTAAAGAGGTCTGAGTTTGACAGTGAGTTTGATCCTCTTATGTCTCATCATATACCATATATGGTACCTTAGCAAGGTGTTTGGCAGTGTGCTATGCCCATCTACACCCCTTATATGTGGCAGCTTAGGCAGACCAGATCTGAGTTTGACATTGAGGTGTTAGATCCCAGCCAGTTATCTATCAGTTCTCTGATCCAACCAATTAGATAGATCCAAGTCCAAACACTTCAAAAAGTTAGGGGTTCTGGTGTCTGTGCAGAGGTTAAGCAGATTTTGATGAGTTGGCTTGCTTCAGTACTAGTATTAATACTAGAACAGATATCGATGAATCTGGAGTGGAAAGCAAACCATTTTTTAATTGCAACTATAGATTTATCGACAATTACTAGTATTAATACTAGAACAGATATCGATGAATCTGGAGTGGAAAGCAAACCATTTTTTAATTGCAACTATAGATTTATCGACAATTATAGATTTATTAAAGATGATTAACATAGATTTATGTTCACTTTGTATGTATTAAAAGTTGAGATGCATCCAAAGTTTAAAGTATAAATCAATGTATTTTTTTTTATTTTTTATTTTTTATATATTTACATAATAGATATTAAATTAAAATGAATCTATGTAATAAAATAGGATAATAAATTTGATTAAGTGAAGTGTAAGCTTGATTAATTTGTTGATTTTTTTTCTCTTTTGATTTTTTTAATTTAACTAATTAATTTGCTGAATTAAATTCGATAACTATAAATTTATTTATAATTGTTCAAATAAACTCACTAGTAAAGTAATTATTAATTCACTGCATAGACAAACATCTTACTAGCAACAAAATCTCAATCACAATTTATCCCTCAAACTCTGCTTCACTTACTTTAATTTCTCTCATTTACTTTTCATTCATAAACAGGGCTATGAGATAGAGGAGGGAGTTTGCAGGCTTAGTAGGATTCTCTGTTTAGTTTCGATGACACAGTTTCTGTTGCTGATAACTGACACAAAATCATTTTACAAGTGGAGGTTCCTCTAACTTCAAAGTTCAAACATAACCATGTTAAATGTGCGAGTAGGAGGATCTGAGCTGAGATAATTTGATTATATATATATATATATTTTGGTTAGCTGTTTTATGAAATGATTTTTTTTTGTCCGAATCTTATAATATAAATTTATATTGAATATTTTGGTTTTACAGAACAGAAATAATCACTTAAATCTAGGAATCCAACAATTTTTTTTCTGGATTTAGAACAAATATCCCCCCCAAAAAAACTATCATTTAGAATCTTTAACCTACCATTATATATATAGATAAAATAAACCTGACAGAACTCAGAGGATAACAGCAAGATCAAATCCAATCGGTTATTATTCTATGATGACTTTTGGTTGTGGCAAAACACTTCCTAAGCCAAAAGTCAATCATTATTTCTTGGCATGTGCAAATACATGGTGTACTGATTTCTTAGAATGATTGCCTTGGGGTTGAAGATATGACTTCACAATTAAGTGAAGTTTGGCTGAGCTATCTAGATGTGGATCGATTTTAAATCTTATTTGCTGCCTTACAGTTCCACAGCCCTTTCATTCAAGGGCAAGCTTAATTACATCTGAGCCCCTTTAATGGCGGGTGTCCCTGCACAACAGTAAACATCATTGCTTTATCTCTTCGTTTAACAGACTGAGTCTGAGTCTCTTCAGTGGTAATGTAGAAGAGAGAGGAAGTGAGATTTCTATTCCATTGCTTTATTTTGATGTTCAGGATTAAAATATGCTTAAAATATAAGCTTTTTAAGCCGATAATGTAGATGTTTAATAAGTATGAAAATATCCAAGGAAGATAGGTAAATATCATAGTAATATATATATATATATATATATATATATTTTTTTTAACATTTTCATATTTATTAAACATCTATATTTAAAATATATATATATATATATATATATATATATATATATATTATTAGTATTAATATGAATAAGACAAATATAATAATCACAAATAAAAGAGGGCCCTTGGAGCATGTCAGAGCAGAGATTTATATGATAATATTAACATGAAAATGAATTGATAACATGGATTATTCCTTAAACTTATATGGCTGCCACACACTTTCACAACCCTATTTATTAACATAAGTCCTAAGGGATAGCTCAGTTGGCAAGATGTGTGCACGTTCTCCCAGTTTGGGGAGAGGTTACAGGTTCAAGCCTAGCTATGAGTCCCTGGGGCTGCTGCTTTTCCACTCCCATATCATCCACTATGTGGGGAAGTATCGGGGTGGGTTCCCAGCGAGTTAATTTCTCATCTGGAAAAAAAAAAAAACATAATAGTACATTGATCACACTTTGAAAAAATATCTCTCAATGGTACTATAATGCTTTTTTTCACACAAATTTTTTAAAAAATCATTATTAAATATGATGTACTAAGGAATTGTTTTTACAACATATATACATTTCTAAGCTCCTAATGGTGAATGCTTGTTAAATGCATTATTTTGATATTCAATTTACTATACATAAGAGTTTTGTTTACTTCTATTATACATATACTTAATAAGTATGGAGAGTATTAAGGTGATATTATACATAAACTTAATAAGTATGGAGAGTATTAAGGTGAAATGAAATTTTAATAAAACATGTTTTATGGTATTAAAATTTATTATAAATATTATATAGTTAACTATTACAAGTAAAAAAATTTAAATTTTTTTACAATATATAACATTTAACAAAAATAATATTAAAGAAAAAAAAAATGCCAAGATATCAATCTAAAAATTTGCATTTCAAATTAACTAAAATTTAATTGAACTATTACACTCATGAAAACCATATAATTTTTTTTAAGACTTTATTGGATTGTACCACACAACCTTGTGATTTTGATGACATATCTCATAATGAGATATGTCATAGTTGAGCTATTTAAATCATGAACATCACATGGAATCTTTTTAAATATTATTTGTTTGTTCCACACTTTCACTAACTCATTGATTTAAAGGTGGCTCTTACTTCTTGGATAATAAAGCTTTTGCTTTAAGGCAGCTTCTTATTAAGGCAGCTTCTTATTAGGATAATAAAGTTTTTGGTTTAAGGATGTCTCTTACTTACAAAGTTTTTGGTTGGATATCATATCTGGATTAATTATGAGACATGATGCATTTCAAATCCAATTTTTGGATTGACAAAGTTATTGGTGTAATAAATTCTTATAAACCATTTTATCACAATTGTTATGCATGTTGGATGATTCACAACATACACAATTATAAGGAATAATGTTTTATTTTTAAGCGAAATTCACTAATTTGACTAAATTTCATTTTTTTAAAAAAAAATTTAGGTTAAAATTTTTCATTTTTTCATTAAAAGTGAAAAACTTGTAGCCTAATTTATGATTACAGCTATTCATACAGTTATATTTTTAGCCTAAATATAAACATTTTCCATGAACATATGATATGTTTTTTTAATATTTTGGCCAAATCAATGATTATGCATCCCAATTTTTTGAGTATATTCACTACATATGGAAGATTAGTTAGTAGTAACTACTCTTGGGAAAACCATGCATTTTCAATTGAAGTCATGTAAATTTATACAGGACAATAAAATGTTTTTAACTTCTTTTATTTTTTTCACTTCTTTCAACATGGAGGGGTATATCATGTTGTATATTAGTGTGTAGGATTTTTTCCATGTATTTTTAAAGATATTTTCCATTTCCATTTTCTCCCTCTAATTGATATGAAAGCATATTTTTTTTCTCTAAATATTATTTCATAATATTTTTTTTTGTTAATTATTGTCAATGATGCACATGTGACACAAATAGAATGGCGTTGTTGCCAAATTTTAAAGGTAATAACAAGAAATCAATCGGTTATCACCTAAAATAAATGATAATTTTTTTTACAAATATGGTTCAATCACCAAATGGTATAAAATACCAATCAAGAGATATTCCAATGTAGTGGTAATATTTGTAATTATTATGGATATCACATAGAAAACCACCACAAGCCAAAGAGGGCCAACAAAAAAATACACAAACATGAGTGAGGGATGATGGTGTCACATAAACCTAGAGATTAGCATCCAAAAGCTAACTTTAGAATTGGAAAAACTTTTGGTATGAGTAGTATTTTTTAAGCTACATATCTTTCACAATTCTTCTGGGGAATTGATAAAAAAATTCAAACAACTATGTCAAAGTGACGTAGTGTAGCACAAAAACATGTATGACACCCTCTTCTACATGGCAATAGTGTTGATTGGTTATAACACCATACTTCCAAAATAATGTGAGTGTTGTGACATATAGACCTTGAAAAATGATGTCAAATGTCCATGTACAACATACAAATGAGTAATAAATTGAATGCAACTTAAGTTCACATGGAATATTATTTATACTCATTATTTTTTTAGGGCTACTCACTCATTATCATACATAATATATATGAGATTATTTATAACATAATAATAACAATAATAATAATACATATTTACTTTAATGGTCTAGTTCCCTAAAATTAAAAAGTTCTTTCCTCTCATCTTGATTCTTCATCTCAATTACACATCTCCTTCACTTGTAGTAATTTATCATTCGATTAAAGAATAAAGAATAGGTTGTTATTACCAATTCTTCCTCCCAAACCAAGGCAAGTTGTTCAATTAGGTGAAGGTGGACTTGTTACCTCGTCAACATGAATCAAGTACAAACAAACTAGATCTTGTTGGATGTTGTTGCCTTGTATTGATTTGGATTACCTTTCGACCATGATACATGAGCTCTTGGTGAAATAGGCCACTAAGGAGTCGATCAAATGGTTATGTTTTTGAAATTCTTGTTTGAAAAACCATTAATAATTTTAATAGAACTTTTAATTTAATTAAGAAAATGTCCAAAGATCTTTTTAAACATCTTCTTTTAATTTTATGAGTCATAGAAATTTGTTAAAGCTTCTACATTTACCAACATAGTGTTATTATTGATTTCAATTCAACAATGCATAATTAAGTTTTCTTATTCTAGGTGTGGCAACAAAAAATGAGTTGGTCTAGTCCAAAAACCCGGTTTAAGGGATTTATACCCCAAAACTAGGCTATAAAACTGTGTTTTCTCCATAGAAACCAAATGAAGTCCATTGGTGGTGGAAATAAATATGGAAAATTAGATCCCCACTCAAAACCCAAATCTTTATGTGGTTGACAATTAAAAATGATTTAAGCCTTAACATGCAAAATTATTCTAAAGTGGACCAAATTTGGTTTGAGTAGATGTATCCTAAGTAAAAATCATGAAGAAAACATAAATCATCTACTTATTTCTTTCCCATATTCAAAGGAAGTTTAGATAGAGATGGACTCTATCACTGGAAAGAAGGACAATTGGTGGGGAATTTAATTAAGGAATGTCTAAAATAATGGATACAAAACCCAAACTCAAATTCCTTTAAAGGACTTCCTGTAATCATTGTGTGGGCTATTTGGTTAGCTTGATATGCTAGAATCTTCCAAGATAGACAAATTCCCTTGTTCCACTATGCAACTCAAGAAAAATATTTTTTTCTAGTTTTAAACTGGAAGCCATTGTGCCAAGACAATTGATCCACATACCATCAGACAAATCCAAAGCTTGGGGGTAGTTTGATGGAACCAATCAAGGTACCCCAAAAAACATCTACGTAAAAGGAATTATTCACCTTAATGAAGCAAGGATGTAATAACTTTGCTAATTTACCTTCTCTAAAAATTCTTCTAAAATTGGTAGCACAACAGGGAACTACAAAAAATTAGGTCTTTGATGTCACATTGATTGTTCTGAATAGGATGGAAGAGAAAATAAAAATGGAAAACTTGGTATTGAGTCTAACCACTACCACATATGACCAAATTTGCCATGGTTTTTCATTGCTATTGCCACACATATCCGTTGCAATTTCCACGAAAGTAAAGACTATTTTTTGTGGAACTTTTTTCGTCGCAATATCCACCAACCAGTTTTTCTTGGAAATAGCGACGACATAAGGCCTCCATGTGTCATCATCCTCAAGATAGGATTACCTTGCAAAGCGTGGAAATAGTGACAAAACATCGCCGCAATAGGGACGAAAAACCGTGCCAAAGTAAAGAACTAAACAACAACTTACGACGCAGATTCCATATGTGCGACAAAAAAGCGTGGAAAGTTGCGACGAACTTTCGTCGCTATAGCGACGAAAAGCCTTGACTCACCAACAATTTGAGACGCAGATGCTATATGTGTGACGAAAATGCGTGGAACATTGTGACGAATTTTCGTCGCTATTGCCACGAAAATCCTTGATAGAGTAAAACTCATTTTTTGTATTGCGACGAACTTTCGTTGCTTTTGCCATGAAAATTCTTGTACAATAAAAAAGTTTGCAACGAACTTTCGTTGCTATTGCCACACCTCCTATAGGTTTTAAAAAAATAAAAAATCTACATGAGAATCTACATGAAGAGTTGGAAATAGTTGTAGAGAAGCAAATTTGTATAGTTGATAAGCTAGTCCCTTACACTACTAGACTTGAGAGATAGATATTGGCTAACCATTGTAGCCACCCTATGATATATTTGTATAAACCTCACCTACTTGATAATCATTATTCTTGGCAAATTTTCCAGGATGATAGGGACATTTGTTGCTTTTTGCTTATTGAGAGCAAGTTGATACTCTAATGTCATTCTTGTTGGAGCCGCCCTTGTTTTTACCTTGCACAATTTTTCAATTTTTGAAACTTGAAAATATAAGATTGATTTTCTTGTTCCTTCCGAGATCTTAAAACTCTGAAATCTTGTCGCTTGAATAGAAATGTTTTCTACTTTCAAAACAGATCCATTTTCGCAAGTATGTTTGCTCTTTTGTTTCATTTCGGGGTCTCGCAGGTCGGATACTTTAAACCTTGAAGTTTACACTTCCCGAGTCACGAAACGACGAAATCATTTTCAATTTCCACCCAAGACATTAACTAGGGTAAATCTTGTGACTCATGAGTGGAAGTTGTCGGGAGTTCGCGTCTCAGCATTCGTCAAACCCAAGTTTCTGTTCTTACAACCCCGAGAGCCGAGAACACGATAATTCTTGCGATAACCTTGGTCAAGGATTAAAGGTCAAAAAACTAACCATGGTTAAATTTGGTGCTCGACATTTCGCCACTTGTCACTTTCTTTCATAAAGTTAAGGTGTCTAAAACCCCGACTCACGAGGTTGCGACATGATTATGGCAAGATTAATTAGTAACCGAATCTAAGATTTTCTTCCCGTATTTTGAGCCTTAATTATCGCCACATCGCGATATTGCGACTCATCATACCATTCTCCCAAAAATCTGTCTTCAAAATTCCGAGTCGCGATATGGAGAATAAATTAATTATGCAATTAATTTAAGTTGCTAAGATTTGAAATTTTAAAATAAAACGAGATGCGTCCCGTCCCGCGCATCGAGGTTTGCGCATTTCCCAAAGTACCTGCTTGCTCTCCATACCCCGACTGCCTGTCAAGCCGCCGAACATTGATGACATTAATGAATAATTAGGGTAAATCCACGAATAAACAAGATCGGATTAACGCGATAAATTGTTTCTAATTGCGATTTGACAGACTTAATTCAAATAGTACAAAGTTTTCAAATATATACGGGAGTTTCATTTTATTTTTAACATTTCTCATAAGCGCACGGAGCTCACCTTTCTCATAGTGAACTAATCTCTGCATGTATACATAGGTCTATCGTAGAAGAGAGAAAACACAGGTTTCAGACATGGCTCCAAGGAGAGCAGCGAAGGCGAATATCGAGGTTGCAGGACAAGGCCCGGATAATGTCTCCGACACTTCTCCCCGGAATGGCGGTTCAGTCCCTAGCTGGTCGTTCGTTTCATATATTCTACAATCTGAGTTGGTAAATTACTCAGACTCCGATGACAATGATAACGAAAAGGATGACCTGAATACTAAATACAAGATAGTTGTTCAGTCTGGAATGCACCGGGTTGCGATCAGACCACGGTTGTTGCCATATTACGACATGATCCGATGGGCATTGGACCACATAGACCTACCCACCAGAACTATCGTAAATGATCAACGGGTCACGGTCGAGACTTTTAGACCAGAGCATATCCAAACTATGTACAAGCTCCCAGCAACATCTGAATACACATATAACGTTGAATTCCTGGAGGGATTCAAAAAGAAGGAATGCACTGAGTTTGACAAAACCATGCCCGGTTTGATAAAAGATTGGGT